>JAPYZI010000844.1:0-82037 GCA_030523105.1 Ophioninae sp. A BG-2022a
TTCATATCGATATCTCAAATAGTTTTCCCGGAAAGTCCACCTGAAAAATCGCAAAAAAAGAGGCAAAGGGGTATGTATGGAAAAATTTGCAAAAATCGACGGTCCAACTTTGAAATTCTGCCAAAAATCGAAAAACCATCGGATGTTAATGATTAAAAAAGCATTTTGAAGAGAAAATCATAACGAAAAGATTGAGCACAAAGTGGAGTTCCAAATCCAAAAGGAAAAAAAGTTATTGATGATTCAGTGAAAAAACGTATTTTGCCCAAAAATCAAAAAAATTTTTTGATTTTTAATATTTTTTTTATAGGTCCTTTACGATGTAATATGATCCCCTGAGAACGAATCTACCATTAATTTCCCCAAAAACCCGAAATTTCTATGAAAAAATCGTAAAAAACACCTTAAAACACGTTTTTCCATGCTTTGTTCCATGCTTTCGACAAAAATTTTATGATATTCGTAATCAGCATAAAATTTTCGATCAAATACACCCGTTTAATACTTAAAAAATGGAAAAAAAATCTTGCAATTAATTAGTGATTTATCTTCGCCCTTTCGTATAAATCGATTTATCGTAAAATATTAGAGCACCTTTCTTGTAGAGCGTTGAATTCCAGATTGGGCTATCGGACGTGTCAGTTAAATAAAGAAATATTGAAAACCGCTATAAATGCCGAATGGAAATTTGTTTAGAAATTACGGTTCAAAATTTGGCTACAAATATATATATACGTAGACACCCACACATACATCTTGAAGCTCTTAAACCTTCGCCTATTGCCTGTTGAAAAGGTCGATAAGCGCTCCCTCCTATGCCAAGAGAAATTACATTTTTCTTGAAACAAGAGATAGAAATCGAATGAGGGAACGATAAAAGATATAGGAAGAGGAGAAAGACCCAGTACCCTCATACGATAAACCTCATCGTATCGAGATTCGAAGCCAGTAAAAAGCTAATAAAGCCGCACCCTCGTCGATGATATCGATCGATAAAGATGCCCGGCCCAGCTGGCTTCGCACCCCACCATTCACCAGCAAAACGTATTATTGCCCGAAAAGCTTTTTATTCGTTTTTATTGACAGGGGCGGAAGCGAAATGTGGAACTGAGAAATTCCCAGGCAGAAAGTACAAACGAATATTGCTTCAATTGTGCCGGATTCATTTAATTAAGGTATATGGAATATACCGAAATCCAATTTTTTTCTCCAACCTCAGAGTTATTGTGGACAGGCATTGCTTGTCCGCTTTAATTTCGGTGGAAACTGCTGACGATGCTCATCGTGCGCTTCGCTCATGGTAAACGTGTCTTATCTCGAAGACTCTAAAGGCTGATCCCGGCAACGAAGAACGTGGAAAAGTAGGAAATGAATTTGAAGCCACTAAATTGCGAGCACTGTTGGATTAAGACGACACACGAAAGCGAGAATAATTGGCAATAGGATTGAACGTTGGTCGATCAACTGAAGACGAACGTTTACGAGCAATGGAGGGAGTTTCGTGAAGGTGGGAAAACGAGTAGAATAGGCCGGAAGACGTAAAGTGATTCAGCTGCATGAAGATGCTAGGCCACATGTTGCAATAGCACTTCAAGATACGTTGAAAGCATTCGAATGGGAAGTGTCAGCCCACCCGCCCGCGTATTCACCAGATTTAACTTCGTCTGATCATCATTCCTTTCGCGTGCACTATCGGCGCCACTTTATTTGTACAATAGCTCAATTGTTTATCAATATTTCTTAACCAAAAAAAATCTCAAACCTGGCAGTGCTACGTATAATCTCCGTGCAAAATTCCAAACTCGTCGTTTCAATATACTCATAAGAAACAATACCGGAATCCCATCTGTATTTCCATCGTTGATCGCAGACCTGTCAGGATCTGTCACTTCCAAACTTTCCACATCCTGACATCGTACGATATTGGGTATCCTCTTTGGATTATTCTCCAGAGTATCCTTCCAAGAAACTCCTAACTTCATTATCGCATCGCCATTTTTTGCGATCGGTAGCAGCGCTTCACCAATTTCGAAGATATCCCGCAATCCCTCGAAGAATTAATCCCACCAAACGAGAACCATTCTTTCACGGTCTTATTTAGAATTGTTAAAAGTTCCCACCTTCAGGGGCAGAAACCATGACACCGCCAACGACTTCTGCTAAATAATTTCGTTTTAATTAAAAACTATTTTAACCGTTTTAACCCTAATGGTATCAATTGGACTTTTATACAAGTTCACGAGACTGTCAACGTTCGTTTTCATTTACGGTGCTTGAAAATTCATCGGATTTCGGTGACTTGATTGGCGCAATGGATATACGTATACGTCGAACAGATAAACGCTGTGAAGCTGGAGTGTATCGCCACAGCAATTGTCGCTGCCTCGAGAGCCGTGACTTCCCGAGAGTTCTGCATTTACATAACTAATTGCAAACCTTTACGGCTGACGATCTATCACAATTATGCCGTGATACATAGCGACTGGTTGATTTATACTTCTCACCACTACCCTGTTTCGCGTTGGGGTAGGATAGTAGGGTGCGTGTTTAGCGGATAAACGGGTTCCCTTTCCTCACTCTCTCCTACTGCTGTTGTTCCGCTGTTGCTTCTGCTACGCCGATGCTACTATACGATATCAAATTATACGCTATATCTGCTCGACCACAAAACGGGAGCAGCTGAGGGTTGACGGAGCGGGCAGGGGGAGGGGGACAATGTGAGCATCATCAGAGTGCGAACTACGCTCCACTGGCTCACATTTTGGGGTTAGGGTTCGATTATCTTTTTTTTTTCTCTGTGCGAAAGGAGAGAGATAGAAGGAGCGATCGAACGGCGACGGAATTTCTCGCGCTTGCCAGGAACTCTATACAAGGTGTGCCATTTCAATTTGTACAACTACGTATCTCGAGATACATGCGTTTTAGGATAAAATATTCCGAACCAAAGTATCGTTGTTTTGACTTTTTTCAAAAATATTTCGAGGTCAAGTCCAGCGTTTCTTGTAGAAAGTAGGATTTTCCAATTTAGCAGTGATTCTCGTATGACAAAATAAGCTTTTAGTCGAAACTGATTTTCATTGAGCTTCAATTTTTTCAAATATTTCATATATTTAATATTTTATTATTCAGCATTTATTTTAGCATGCGAAATATCTTAAAAAACCGAAGTCAAGTGGACAAAAGTTTCAGGCAAAAGTTGTGCATCTCGATTTATAAACAATTATTTTAATAGAAAAATATCAATTTTAATTAAAAAACGAAACGTGTTTCTCTACAATATTGTCTACAATGGAGTAACTGATATTGACAACAATGGAGTAACGAAGATTTCTGGGTAGTAGAATGGACTTAAATGACAATTGGAGGTTCTTTCAATAAGTTTCAGCAGAGTACTGTCCTTCTATCGCCCCCCTCCACTCCGCCCCATAATTATGGTTCATTGTCATAAACAAAATTCCATGTAGGAGTGAAATGCTAGTGATATTCCGTGACACCTTCATGGACGCCATTTTGAATGGTACCCCTAATATTATCCAATTACTTTCGTGTCATATACATTAAATATTCATTTCACATCTCCCAAAGACTTCAGCTCAGAATTACCTTTTTGTTATCCAAAGTGTATTTTTCATTTCATATGAAAAAGTAATATTATTTAAGTTTCATTATATACATATACATATATGTAGAGGAATTCATATCTACAGCAATTGCCCTTCGATCGTGTCGATCAATATGAGTTTCAACGAATACTAAATTATTCCTTTATTCGTCTATATCAATAATTTTTGCTGAAACGCGGATATGGAATATGGGACAATAGAAATTTTTCCAATTATCTGAATTCCGATTACGATTATTTGTATTATCCGGTAATTTATTGATTAATGAAAATAATCACAAATTCGATCGGATCAGGAAACCTCCGAGTTGTTCGTTACTACGAGGAATTCATGTCGTGATCGATACGAAATATTAGCCGAGGTTGAGGGTTTCCATAAGAAATGAAACTAGGCAGCCCAGATAGAAGGGCAGTGGAAAGGCCTCGGACGTGATCAGACACCCACGTGTATCCGTTCGATCCAGGACACGAAGATAATTCATGTTCTCCACTAGACGTACGATATGCTGCACTTTGCACTCGATCGGTAACACTGAGACTGGTCACGACTCGTGTTCTGTCATTACATTGGCACCTGTGCCCATAAACGTTTATCTATTTACGAGCCGTGGGAGCTTTACACACCGCGAGAGTCGTGACTCCTCTGCGATATTCTATAACTACGTAAGAAGTCACAGAGACGGCCAACTTCGAGCACTAGAGTAAAGGGTTGTCGATAAAATTAATTTAAAATTTAACATTTACAAGAAAACCGTTTCTTTCAATCCATATATATTCTTACCCTTATCTACCCCCTCGGTACTCAAAATGTTCGATACATATACAAATTTTGAGTAAAATTTATCAGCGTTTCGATTTAAAATTCTGAACTACTTTTTAATGCACAGGGCGATTCAGAGCAAACTGCGTCACTACATGTATGCATATAAAAACTGAGTCAATATCTATTAGACTGAAGTTCCCCACGTTGCGACCCAACGAAAATCATTATTATAAAATACCTCGATACTTATTAAAATCTTTATTGCGGTAACCTAGAATTCAAATTGAAAAAAACAAAAATTTCGCCAAATAATGGGTCTCAGGAAATAATAAAACGAGGAACGAAATTTCATCGCAACGATGCGAATTTCAAGTCCATCAATATCTTCGTTTTCTTTTCTATCACTTATACCAAATTTTTCATTTACAAATATTCATTTTACAACTGACAATAAATGGATATGCGCAAACGTAAAAAAATAAAAAATGGAGTGATACAATAATATAACTTGGGATCGAAAATAATAGGATTACGAATGTTGGTCTTCTCTCGATTGATAACTATTACGTTTCGCATTTTAGAAAATATTTATCAGGACATTATAGAAAAGGAGAAAAAATGGCTGAACTGGACAAAGGTACGATGATGTTTCTTTATCCCTTAATAAAATTTTGCTCGCTAATATTCCATCTTGTTCTCTCTGTATTTTTCCTCTTTCTTGTTCTCTTCTTCTTTTCTTTCCTTCCATCTACCTCGTCGCCTCTTATTTTGTAACATGAACGGGAACGCACACGGTATTCACTTCGCGAGTCCTCGAGGCATGGAAAACAGACCAGGCGCGTTGAACCTCTACTGCGTGTATTTCCCACTGTGCCAATCACTCCCGCCCGTGTGAGTAGAAAAAATTGCGCGGTAAGTACAGAAAGGAAAATAATACAACGAGGGGCTCGAAGGGAGGAGGGATGGAACGCATTACAAGCCTCACGGAGGAGAAAAGATAATGAGAAAAAAAGGAGAATGCATACCTGGAAACTTCTGTGCATTGTACTTCGCCATTGACAAAAGTACAGGGTTCGGACAGGGTTCAAATTTCTGAGAACGATGTTCGGTAAAAGCGCGAAGGGAAATATGAATAATGAATTAATAAATTACGCCGGGACGAAGGCCCGGGTAATGTTTCATCAACTGGGAAGACAAATTATAAGTAGTCTGTCATTCCGTCTGAGAAGTCAGGTCCGTGTTGCGTCTAGCGAGATATTCTATTCTTTTTGTTATTTTTTTTTTTTTTTTTATTGAGACTTCTTTATTTTTATATACTCAGGCATTTTTGTTTTATTTTATTTACACAAATAAATTGATAAAAAAGGAATAAATGAATAATAGTTTTCTTCAAATAGAAAAAAAGTAATTATAAAAATAGCAAAGAAGTATCCAGTCGTTTAAACTTTTGAACAAGCTGGGGCAAATCGAAAAGTGAAAAATTGACATTCCTCAGTCTCAGTTTACTATGGAATCAGCCGTTTGTAAGACTAAGCATCTACGACATAATTGAGGCTTGTAAATCCACGACTTCTACATTGTGGATTAACTTTTTTGTTCGACGAACCATTCGGTAATACCTCAAGTCCCACGTACTTTGGTTGATCGGAGGAACTTCGTAACATCCACCGATTTGGTGTATTAGGTGTAAGGATCCAATATTTGAAGTCCCCGTCGAGCGATATGTCAAAAGTACCGCTCGAGGATTACTTCTGGTAGCGAAGGTGGAATGAAACAAAAGAAAAAGAAAAAAGGGACGTGCGAAACATCTTCTCTTATCCGGCTCGTTATTTTTTCTCTTTTTTTACTCCGTTGCTCCTTACATTGCTGCATTGCCTTCGATACGAGAGAAAGTGGATAGAGACGTGTACTAGAAGTTTTGGCTCGATAGCTGGTATACGCGTAACTGCTAACCGGATCCTCCAGGGATTACTCGTAATCTACGATAAGCTTCTTTTCACCCCCCTTCACCGACACGTTTTCTCACTCGTTGTCTTTGCACCCTTTAACCTGCATTCCTTTTCCACTTCACCCTCACTCATCAATATAATAATAATAGGAATAATACTAATAATAATAAGAAGAATTATTGTTATATTTATAATAGAAATAATTCTAATTATAATAATGATAATAATAACAATAATGATAAGAATATTATATTACAATACAACATTTCTCAGTACATTTTCAGTCTATTTTTAGTAACCATGGTTGAACCTTCCTCGCGAATTGTGGATTTTTACTTTTCTTTGATCACGATTAAAGTCATTAGTATTACTTCCTATCAACACTTTGATAACCTAACGTTGCGATTATGTACTCTTGAGGTATTGGAGGGATATTAAAAAATCGTTCAAAAAAGGCTTGCTATTTTTAGGAATTATAACACTTGATAGAATAATAATACATTAGTTATTTGTGAATTTTTCTCTAAATAATTCAGTAGTTTTGAACATATGAATTTGACACGATTGCTTATGGGAAAAATGCTTCTGCTGATGTTCATAATTGCTCGAAAACGAATGAAAATAAGTTTTCGCAAATTCTGAAAATATTATATCATCAAGATGTACTTTGTTATTATTTTCTTGATTTATATAGTTTACTAGTTCTCAAGTTGATCCAATTTTTTGTTTTGTATAATTTGTTCCTATTTTTATTACTGTGATATATTTTTCGTGGATTTGTGTTTATTGTTTTCTTATATTGCCCAAAATTAATACAGGGAGCATAATGAAATCTATTATCATCTCTCTCTTTCTCTCTCTTGGTCTCTCCATTTCCCTTCACTTCCGCTTTCACGTTTTTCTTTTTCGCGACTTTAAAAAAATAAAACGCGCACCTCAATCTTCAAACTAAAAGCTGTTGCGAATATTGTTTAGATCTCCGCGTGAGCGAATGAGCAAGCGAGCGTTCTCTTTCCAAAAGCACGAATCGTTCAATCGAACTGATCAGTTGTTCGTTCGTTGTCCCTCTTCGCGGTAAACTCGTCGCTCGAGCTTGCGATCTCGATTACGAACGATGATTGGCAAAGTTTTGGTTCCGTTGTATCGAATGCCCGTGGGTGTTGCCGGACCGAAAGCATTTCAGTACAATGTACAGGGTGTCCTGGAGTGTTACAAGCTTATATCTATAAAAGTAAACATCATGGTAAAAACAAAGTTTAGATGAAAAGTTCTATGTTTAAAAATAGGAAAAACACTGTAATGTCACTTTAAGGGTGAATATAGCCAAGGTCGTGTCAAGGTCGAAGTTCAATTTTTTGTCTTACAGGAACCAACAGTTTTCATTCGTTATTCGTGACGACTGAATCGAGAGCTTTTCAAATACTATGGAAGAACTTTTTTGTCGAGTGGCTGTTCAGGTTTCAAGTCTCGTAATTGAAAAAGTACTCAATGAGTCTTTTTAAAAGCTCTCAAAGTGAGCTACAAGACAGCTCAATAAAAACTGAAGGTGCTATAAAAAAATGTTCATGACCCCTTATACGACCTTAATTGTTATACTCAATTTGGCATTGTCAACTTCTTCCCTCCACAAAAACGAAACGACTTTTATTCAAAACGTTTTTAATTATAAACCCCACACTTCGAGATACGAGCGAGTTAGCACTTCACCATGGACACCCTGTATACTATGGAATATTCGACGTTCACGTACACTTTGAGCATTTGAAATCTCTTTTTCCTCTCTTCTCGCGCCTCGAGGACACTTGAATTACCAGCTCGTGCGTTTCGCCAAACCGCGAAAGAGGCGAAAAAAGATCGTGAAAAGTTCGTGAAATAGTCGCAGAGGAAGTTGCGTCGAGAATCGAAACGTCAAAGTTGATGAGCATCCCATAAAAAGTGGGGCTCCCCGGCCCCCGGAATCTCTGAAAATGACGTATTATTAAATCCATTCGTTGAATCGGTCATAACGATTATTTAATGATGCGGACGTGAATTTGTATCCGGGTGTTTGTGGGGTACCTTGTTTTTATGGATTTTTTCAATCCGTATAGTATATATGGCCCAGCATTGCCATCATCAAAAGCGTATTCATGCTAAAATATATAAATTGATATTTATAGGGTGTCCCGTTTGTATGAAGTCATCAAAAAATCCAGATATCAAAAAAGAAAAAAATATATATAAAGTCAATAAACTCGAAAGACCAATTTGCTTTTTCATTTTTCGTAAATCAAAGTTTCTTAATCACAGTTTTTTAAATTGAGATATTTTGCAATAAAATTTTAAAAAATGAAACACGTGCAAACACTTAAGCACTCTTTTGGAAATTGAGATTATATCTTTTATAATATCGAGCTAATTTTCTTATATATTTCCTTCTTTTCATAGCAATTGCATATTAATAATTTTGTAGAAAAAATAATATAAAATAATAAAAATGTTACCAATATTTTCTTTCAACATAAATGTCATGACAATTTTTATTTTATTTTACTTATTCGGATGTCCTATATTTTATTGCAAATATCGAAATGAATTGTTATTAATATTATGTATAAATGTTAAACGAGATTTAGTTACGAACTGGCCACCCCGTATATTAATACTTGAGTTTCACAATCGTTGACATTGAGTCAGTATTTTGATAGTTCGATAAAGTTTATGTAATTGCAATCGTTAATCGAGAAAGCCCGAGAGCATCGAGTGCGCTTGTGCCGCGAGCGAATTTTACATGCATGAATATGTATTCATTACCAGCAGTATGCATAATATCTCCCCGCGACGCTCTGGAAACTTTCCAACCGCCCAATGAAATATCTCACACACACAGTTTGTACAAGTAATTTCTCCTCTCGGCCTGTAGGATAATTAATTCGAATTAACTATTTTTTTTCTTCGCTGGAGCGAATCTTTTCCACGACTCGCACATGACGATTATCGATTTCTTATCATATCTCTCCTTACGTGATAAGTACCCTCGACGGACTCCGTCGAGAAGCGTGGGTCCTTAAGGAGACCGCAATCGAGATCCGGTTTTGATTCACGTCAGAAACCCATTTTGTACATGATTGAGTTGCAATTTATTCGATCCAGCTGTACTTACATTTGATCAACAAAGATCCATTATTTGCTTGCAGATATCGATTTTTCATTCGAACGATAATTGTGGATGGCAAAGTTGAGCGAAAGGGAGGAATAGAGTCTGATTGATTAATTGATAATACCTACTGATCATGCCCCAGAAAAAACACGAATAATTTTTTAGTTTACAAATAAAATGGGAACAAACCGGTAATGATGAAATCAATAAAAACTCGATAAACAACAAATGGAAACAGTCACCCAATGTGATTGTGTGAATAGAATACGAAAATGAAACAAGTAGCAAATAATTTATAAATACAAAAACGAAAAAGAGATATAAAAAAAATATGAAATCGTAATGCGAAGATTGAATTATTAAACGTGGTCAGTTCGGTGGATTTAATACATTTGGCAAACTCAATCAACTTTTTAAGCCCAAAAAACTAACGCAAGCCCAATGATCTAAATAAAAACAGTAATAAAAAATTAATGAACTCGAAAAACTTTATGAACTTTATAAACTAAATAATCTGAAGGTTCAGGGACCACATTAAGTAAATGAAATTATTCAACTTGATAAACTTAGTGAATTGCATGAGATTAACTTGGACTAAAAAAACCGAATGTATTATGTACAGTTAGTAAACTTGATGAATTTTATCATCGTAATGAAACGAATAGATTTGGTGAACTTAATTTTCTTGCTAGACCTAATGAAACGAATGATCTTCATGAACTCGATTAATTTTGAGATCTTAAAAAGTGTAATGAACTGAACAATTTTAATACATCGAATGAACTTGAGACATCGATGAACATTATAAATTCAAACGTAATGACTTTGATACACCGATTCAACAAAAAGTACTTAAAACGAACTTCACAAAAACTTTATAAGCTTGATAAATTTCATGAATTAAAAAACCTTATGAACTTCATGAACCAACATTTCGTATCTACTGAGTTCAATGAACTTGATACACCAATTTAACCAAATGAATTTGACGAGCTTTACAAAAGCAGATAAGCCTCAAGAACTTAATGAGCTCAATTAAAGTCATCAATTAGATGAGTTTGACTGCCTTCGTCATACTTGAACAGTTCAATAAAGAAAATAAGACAAAGAGAAGATAATTTCGAAAGAGAAAGAAAACATTCGTTTTTTTTTTCGAGGGAGAGAAAAACAACAAAAAAACGAATGTTTTCTTGAACAGCTCAATTAGGAAAATAAGAAAAAGAGAAGACAATATAGAAAGAGAAAGAAAACAGTCGTTTTTTTTGTTTTTTTTTTTGCGAGGGAGCGAAAAATCTTCATGAAGAAATATGAAAGAGCGAGGTAGGAATGAAGGATGATGAAGTTGGAGTGACAGAGACGGAAACTGGCGTAAAAACATACACGAAAAATTGACGTTACAGCGGTAGCTACTAATGTCACACGAGGCTGGGATTAATGTTGAAATGACGTGCAATATCGAAGGACGAGGGGTTACGGTGAGCCCAGAATTGCGGTGGTGTTCATGCATGAGTATCCTCTATGTGGAGAACGTTGTTCCGAAGCACCGTTCGGGCTCGTTGATGTGCTCACACACGCCATTGTATACCTAGTTGTTCGTTCGTCGGCCGAAAAAAGCTCACCGGAAACGTCGGCTCATTCTCGATGGGGTGGTTGTTCGGGCATTTTTGTGCTCGAAGAGAAAGAGAACAAAATCGAGAAAGATATACGTATATATATGGAAAGTGAGAAAGAGAATCATGCTATCAGACATAAAAAGAGGAAGAGTGCATAAAAGAGAAAGAACGAGATTAGGAGTGAATGACAATGAGTCGAGACCAAAAACGAACTCACTCATGTGAAGTCCTGCGATAATTCAGGAGCGTACGAACACCCTTGTGCAGATTTCACATCAGAAATCCAAGGTTTTCTAGACAATGAGAATCTCTATTTCTCGTTGGGGTTTTTTTCGTACATTTAGAATCGTTTGGGTTCGCTTGAGTTTTTTTGGATTCGCTTGACTTCAGTCGAAAGAGACACCGTATTGAAAAATTCTTACGAGGAATCCATCTTGCTATCGAAATCCTAAATTTACATCAGGGCTTTATAAATATTTGGAGTAAAAGATTTAATTGCACTCTGAAAATGTAGTGGAAGACGATTTTCTGATGAAAATTACTCTGCTCGTATGAATTTTCAACAGTCCCTCCAAGGATATGCATCGTTTATAAATAATAATCCCTTCGTAGTTTTCAAAAATAAATGTTTCCATAAATCGATATTCTTTAACAATAAAAATGAATCGAACTTGCCAAGACTGTGTGGCAATTCTATATAAAATTTAAACCTCATTAGCGCGACGTCACCATCGACATGAAATATTGAAAATCGATTTCCTTTATTAAAACTCGCATCGTTGAATAATTACATGGCTAATTAAATCTGGTAATTCATCACCTTACGCGTAGTGCGTACTCTCGCTTTTGAATTCTTCCTGACATGTGTGCTCTGAATTGTAGTATAATCAATTGAATCCAGTTTCCAAGCCGAATCGGTACAATAATTAAATGTTAATTAATACCAGTTCGTATTATTGCCTTTCAATGATAGTTCGTTTTTTGTCATTGTTCAAAAACAAACATCCGCAGTTATTAATCATTGTTTGATAATTAGGTCCATGTTGCATATGTGCCCAGACTCAATTTCGGTCAATTAATTATTAAAATTTTCCAATGACACAATCGATTATTTTTTATTGCGGGTATTGAATAATAATTTCATATCTGCAGAGAAAAATAATCATAAAAAAATACATTTCTATAAAGCTCTCCCAGACGTTCCGAACTCGAAATATTTATGATAAAAATTAGATGAAACAGAACGAATAAAACAAAGATCCGTTAGCGTCCAACAATGTAAATTTCAGGCCTACAATTGTGGTACTCCACTAATGTCCAGATTCGAGCGACAGAAGGCGTTTTCTAATGAGCATCACACCGGGTGTCTCGGCTACCTGCTAGCAATTGATCTTGGAAAGCGATCACGCAATCTACCTTTTCTTGGCGCTAGATGAATTTGCATTTGCAAAGGTAATTAAGGAAGAGCATTTCTCTTCGTAACACTGAGGGACGTGTGCACGCCTTCTCCGCTAGATTGAGTCTGTCACTTGCCCTCACCCCTTTTTTAGGGTCATACGCTATACGACGCTATAACTGTTCACGCACACACCCCTGAAGGCACACAAGCATTATTACTAAGGTTAGATTACGTGTCTCGACAAAAATCACAAAGCGTTATCTCCAAATCTATAAGTATAGAATGTTTGATGATGTTTATTGAACTGAAACGAACAGTGGTCTGATCCAATGCCAAAAGAATGCAATTGCAAGCATGTAGTTTCTCCTGTTGTAGGTTTGGAGAGAACGAAACCAGTTCGAGACGTAAAATACAGGAACGTTATCTGTCGTCGAATTATTACACCACGTGATAAAACGCTTAGATCAAACATTGAAAAGTGAAAAATTGAGCTAACATTTTGTAAAGCATGACGGGACCAAGTGTCTCCTGATCCTAACTAAGTTGGTCCAAACTATAAACTAAATCTATATGCTAAGGGTCCAATCAAGGTCCAATCAAGTTGGTACAAGCTATGGGCTGAATCTATATGCAAAGCTTGGACACTATTGGCTGAGTGGTTTTTAGTTGATGCGTCAACATACAAATGGACATATGTAGATTCTAAAAATTAATGTCCACGTTTTTATTGTTAGAAAATACAATTGCTCTTGGATTCGACTGGGAGCTGACCCGGCGTTTGGCGAATTTCGGAGAACGCATTGGCGATCCTAGGGAATCCAAGGGATCTATGATACATTTAGGATATCCCGAGGTTACGCCTGAAGAATATCCTTGAATAAACATCGGGGAATAATGTGTTGCCCCTAAAAAATATTCTAGAATAAATTTTCGAGACCAGAAGAGCGATCCTAGTGGTCACCAATAATCAATTTTTGACGAGCACAATATTGATGCCAATAAATACCGTTCCAAATACCGTATTGATTCTGGAGAATAACTGCGAATACCAAAATCGATTCCGGAAAGTAACAATATTAATTAAACCAAAAAGCAATATTGATTTAAAATAATACTCGAGGAATACAAATTTGGTCCTAAGGAGTTCTCTCAGATATAGATGTATTTATGTAAAGTTGAGTTCGACATCCTTTCAAGGACAAAAATACATAACATACGATTTATATAAAGGTCAGTTGGAGGAAGGTTTAACGACAAAAATGTACTTTCCCCACATATTTATGGATGCATATATCAGTGGGCCAGTCTTTTCGCCGGAAAGTCAACCGCAATCGTCTTGTTAATGATGCAAAGAGCGGAGTGAAGAGGAACAGGTCGCGTGGCGATCGAGAGGTCCAACAGCACGTTCCTCATTCTTTTCAATTTTTTTCCCTTTCAAATACCACTCGCCGGTGCTCCGCAATAAATTGATGAGAGGTAGGGAGTTAGCTCGCCGCCTTAATTAAAGTCTGCCGGTCTTTCTTATGCACGAGCAAAATGAGCCGCTGCGTAGCGCGAGCATCGAATAATCACTCTTCTTTCTCCACTCGCGCGATCTTTTCGCGATGGAAATATCTCGTTTATTTCTCCGAGAGTCCCCCGTGTCTAACTTCGGTTCTCGCAAACTGCCTCTCCCCGAGCCCCCAACTTGAATTGGACTCTCAGCTGGAACTTTCATTTCGCTCTCTTACGTCTCTTTCTTTCTCGTATCCGAGTCACATAAGCTTCATTTGAGTTTACTGCTGGAGTAAAAAATACGACAAATAAAAAAAGGATCCTATTGAAAATCGAAGGGAACGTTGAAAATATCCAAACGTACGAGTATTACGTTTGAAAATAATGTTTTACACCGATCTCTCCATACGAGGTGACAAATCTCTAAAATTTATTCTAAAATATTCTCTAGGGGCAACACATTGTTTCCCGATGTTTATTCTAGGATATCGAATGTTGTAAATGCTCTAGCTCGTCTATTAAAGCTTTCTCCATTACCGACGATCAAAAAAGTATTGAATTTCGTAAAAAAATTTGTTCCCCCCTGGCCAAACTCGAAAACTTTTGGAACCAGCTTTTTTTAACGTCACGACAAAAACTCGTCGCATTTGGTTTCGTATTCCGATAGTATTTTTACGATTCTTTTTTTTTGACAAATGAAAAAAAAGTTTTTTTTTTCTGGCTGCAAACGTATCTATAGAGGACTCGTTTCGTCCATAGTGGATCCCATACATATCGTACTTCGACTAGACACATCGATAGGCTGAATGGTCCAGTATCGAATTGTGGAACGGTTTCGATACTCGTGAATTTTTTTTTCGCTCGCTATGTGCCTCCTTTTTTTATTTCCATCCATCCTTTCTCTCTCTCCCACTCACTCTCTCTCCCTCCGCCCCTTCCCATCCTATCCCCTCCCCTTTCTTCCTCCCTCTCTTTCTCCACTTTTTCCACTTTTACCTATCGGCGAGTTTTAATTAAAGCAAACACTCCGTGCTTCATTTCATGGCCGAATTGTCAGGCCCTCTCTTGTTACGCGTCGTGCATACATCGTCAATTAAATTTCCGCATAGCCCACGCCGCATCTATACTCGGCAGAGGCGACGTGCTCGCGAGATTTAACGAATGAAAACAATTGTTATACGACGCAGGACTTTTTTTTCCTCTGCGCACGTACACTCGTACATACGTTTTTTATATTTTTGTCCTTAGTTTTGAAGAGGCCGAACAGAAGTGGTGCGGTTTGAAAATGCAAACCAATGTTTCTCGAATAATATTTTTTTTTTTCCAATCATCTGAATCTGTGCGACGTTATTTCTTTTTTATCTCCTTTGTTTCACGTAGTTTTGAACGGAGGATAGGATATTGTGAAAATTTTGAAAAATCGATCCTCGCTTTGGGCGACTCAAAATGAAGAGGAACGTTCAATGTATGATACAGAATAAATGTAATTCAAATAAAAGTGCTAGCTGAAGCAAACCCCCATTTGTCGAAATTGGTTTTCAAAAACATGCTCACCATATTTTTATGTTCTATAAATTTATCGACTTTAAATTTTATGCACTTGTCCATGTAATAGTTTTGTTTTCAGCGAAATTTTGTTTTTAACGTATCTTTCATTGGTTATTAACAGTAATGTCATTTTTCTGTGAAATATTGAAAATAAAATGATCATTAATTTTAATAATTGATCATTGATTGTACGATAATAATAATTTGATAATAATACGATAAAGAAAAGATCAGCACAAAAAATAGTTTTTTTCAGTACGTATCATCAAGATTGCGAAAGTTGAAAAAATAAATTACGGCAGGGTTACGTATGAATTTTGGGATTAATTCCGATCTCGTCGTTCCCATAGTCTCGTGAGGAAAAATTGTTGAACATTGACATGTGTTTTGGGCCCAACCCGATACGTGCTATCGTGTACATACCCTCGTGTACATTGCGCGAATTAACGTGCGTTGTTACGAACACTGAACGAACAGTACTATTCTCGAGGATCCTCGACATTTACGCGCCTCTGAACGGCCGCCCGGGAGAGCTTGTTGAATGAAACGTTTACCAGAGTAAAATACGATTAATTATCATAACCCACCTGGACCCAGCTGGGACTTCAGTTGATGTAAATACGTACACTTACAAACAATTTACGACCCAATTTTTTTTTTTCGATTTATCGAAAATAGAATTGTTTAGAAAAATCCTAACAAAATACAACTATTTCGGATAAATTGCTTGAAAACAAAAAAACAGAATACAATTTTTTTGTTAATTCATTTTCCCAGTTTATTCAAATTATTCTTTATCTGTATTATATAAAAAAATCATTGAGGCTGCATCGATCTAATTATTATGCAAGTGTGCTGTACAAAAATTGGAACTGTGAAGTCAAAAATCAAAATTAATTTTATCGGCAACTATTATTAAATCCAGTAAACATTTTATTCCTCCCAATCAATATCAAAAATACACAAAAATGTTGACTACAAAGTAAAAAATGATGATTTATTTTTTCAGTAACTATTATCCACCTCAGTGAGGCGAAACAATACTTTATATCTTTTTTGGCATTTTTTTTTATTTCTCTACGATAAAAAGTGAATCGTATTATTTTGTAGTATCATACATTTTTGAGTTTCAACGTTTTCAGGCTATGGATATCGACGAGGAGTTGAAAAACTGAACTAGCTGACAAAAGCTTGACAAATAATGAAATAAACGAATGCGCAAATGAAAAATGTACATTTGTAAAAAAATTACGTGGTTTCTCGAACAAAACTTTTACCCCAAATACTGTTTTGTGGTACCAGTAATGCACCTGACGAAAGCTCGATAATAAAATGAACTAAAAAATGAAACAAAGCCTATCCTCTAATTTCATGCAAATTGCAATTTCCGAACAGTGTATGCTAATGAAAAATTGATGAGAGTTATGTAATGAAACTTCCATGTAAAATATTTTCCACGTACGCAGAGAAAATTGTCCCTTGAAAGTTCTATTCCAAAGTCCCCAACTACGTTAAAATTTCTATATCTATGTTGGTTTAAGGTGCGCCATAGATACGAGCATAAGCCAGGCAAAATTAATGTTCCTTCTCGGTTTTAATTTAAATTCAATTAAACAAATTTACGAGAAGCACCCCAAAAGTTTGTTAATTTTGATCAGACTGTGGGATTGCATTTCTCAGCAGCATAATGCATCATCCACGCAGATCCGCATCGCCTGTGCAGTTATGCAGTCGCACTTCTTGAAATTGATATACTTTTAACATTGTCACATACATCGCGATGTATGTCATTTATATGCAGTGGCCCTAGGAAATGGGAGAAGCGTGACTAAAATAATTCTCGCTGATAATGTCATTCTAGTCTTAATTGAAAATCGAACACGGTTAATACCCGAAAATTGTTTTATAAAATACTATTCCTATATCAAGCCATATTGGAAATCTATCGAGTCATACATCGGAATAGTAAAAAAAACGATTTTCAAAACGTATTTGTTTCAACGCTTCGAAAGATTTCGAATAGGAAAAGTAAAAAATATACAAGGTACAAAATTCATGAATTTAATTATCGTAATATTTCGCACATCAAAATGTCTTTCACTAAAAAAACTAATGAGAAATTTACGCTCTTAGTTGTCACAAAGTCAAGTTTTTCGAGTATTCATCTTAAATGTTTTATATCTTTCGATGTCTGTATGTCAAAATAAGTTTATGCACCTGACAAAATTATGCCTAATTCATTAATTTGCTTAATGCATCAATTATTATTAATGAATTATTATTAATTCATTAATAATAATTGTCATGAAATTACGAACAGTCAAATCCAAGCTAAATCAATATTTTCCTTGATTAGCACATTTTATCGAATCACACCTGGGACTCTTTTTGTACTGAGAAAACATCGTGCACCTCTGCGAGTTATTGCTCTTTGATTATTTTATCATTTTATCGAGTTGTTCTGTATGTCCCGGGGAAAAGCAATCTCGACGTTGCGAGGTTAATTCGAATGAATTGTTCGAAGCCAAGCGTTGCAAATGTCTCATTTTTTCGTCATGGCGTTGCCGAATGATTCTTTCATACCCTCGTTACCACGATTTCCAAAAAAGTCGACTATTTTTTTTCAAATTTCTTTATACTGTAGGTTTCAGCGAAAAATTTACGGCAAATTGCAGAGTTTTCAACTTTACCGTCGAAAATACCGAACTCATTGCGAAATCTCATAACAAATTTTTTCGTCGGCATTTTTTTTTTCAATCATAGCATTCAATATTTAAAGAATGTAGTGATTCAATAGTTACAGGGATTGTAAATTCATTTTTCGCGGAAAATTGTTTTCTCTATGTAATTAATTAATATTTTGATTATCAATTAATATATCAATAAATTGTCATATCGTCCAAAATTCCATGATCTAGGAAACAGGTCCTATACCTTTTTGTAACAAGTCTGATATTTTCATCGGAAATATGAATAATCTTGAAATCAATCATTTCAATTTTGAATAACTTTTCAAAGGGTAGGTTTATCACAAAATAACAAAAAGCCTATTTTTTGAGAGCGTTCAATTTCCAGAAAGTGTTTGTTTGGATGTTATTATACAAATACTTGTTGGAAAGTTATTAAGGTCAAAATTATCTAGTCCCTGTAACCATTTTATTAAAATAAACGTTTATCCATTAACGTATGTTTTCTTCAATGACTATAGAATTCAGTAATTCATTAAATCAATTCAATGACTATTCAATACAGTAACCCATTCAATAACTACTGTATTCAATAACCCATTGAATCAATTCAATGTCTATTCATTTCAGTAATGCATTAAATCAATACAATAAGCATTGAGTTTAGGAACTCATTGAGAAGTGGATACACATAAGAGTGATTAAAACATAAATCAGTCTAAAAAAACTTCATGTTTTCCGTTCTCCGATATCCCTAATACGTGTCATCCTCGATTTAAAAAAAAATCGAATTCTAAACATATATCCCAATAAAGAGATGACTGTATATCTCAGAGGTCACCAGCATCCACATAATCGGCGTTCGTACACAAAATAAAAGTTAAGTTAAATCGTGTAACTCACTTGGCTTATCCAGATCGGATATCTCCACCACCGAGTACACTGCGCCAACCCCGAACACCAAAACCATTGTCACGACACTCCACCACATTTTGCCCCCGTGGCTTTTTGCAAAGCCTCTCCCTCCACTCGAACACTGTGATGAACACCGAACTTACACAATCAGGCACACAAGTAGCACGTTTCCACAGGGAGGTCGCGAGGAGGGGGGGGGGTGAGAGGAGGATGGTAGGAACCCCTGTCGGTTCTTGGTGTCTTTCCAACCCTCTCGCTCCGTTTGGTCGCGCGTGTAACAGCGTCACTGTTCTCGCTCAGTCGTTCATGCTGGCGCGATGAACCCTCACTAATTGCTGCATCGCGCTAACGTACACACGCGAGCTTTTTGCCAAGAGTGGAAGAGAAACGGAGCTTTCTCTTCCCTTGCAAGCTTCTTTTTTTTTTCTTTATTTGTCCGGGATAGCCGTATCTCGCATTCCCTCTCGTTTCCGACTGATCCTGGGAAACAAGGGCAGGAGATATCAGATCCCAACAGCGCTCGGAGACACTTTCGAGCTAAGGGATGAAACAAAATAATTGAGAAGGCTGGGGAGGGTGACGGCCTGAAATTGGCTTACTTTTCTCACTCTCCAACCTTTTTCTCTCTCGGGATTTCTCCAAGGACAACCAATACAGAACCCCTTTGATTAAGGGGTTGAAGGGGTTGATTCGATCGACTTTCAAAAATCACGAATTTTGATGTTTCGGTAGACAGCTGACCGTATCGATTCGTAAATAATACTTTGATTCGCTTTAATAAACGTCAATTCGGACGCTTCGAACGCCAATGCGTCTCTTCTCGCTGGACCAACCGGATCACCGGCGTTCGCCTCTTTTTTCCTCCCCTCTCCCGCCTCTCACTTCTTTTATTTTCGTCGCTTTTTGGTCGTCGCTCAACGATCGCGTCACACGCCGTCGCGTATATGGGAATTTATCGGAACGGAGATTGAACCAATTGATCGAGTGCAATGATTCGATCACCCACGCACACGCGCGATTCATCCAAAAACTCGGGGAATAATCGACTTTTTGTCTCTCCACCGAAACGATTGTTTGGGTTTGCTTGTTTGGGTTTAAATCCTCGTTCTGCAACGGGTGTGAATTTTGGTTTTTTAAACTTCGTGCGGTACGAGTTTTTGCTTCGTGATTTTTATTTTTTGAGCTTGTTTGGTTTTATTACTTTTGAAAACAACTTCAGAGTCGTTTGAGTTCGTTTGCGTTCAGTTTTTTGCTTCAGAGGCAACTGTGTTTCAAAGAAGTTTGGGTTTTGTTTGGGCTCAGTTTTTATTTAGAATACAACCATTTGGGCTTGTTTGGTTTCGGTTATTTCTCAGCTCAGAATCGTCAACGTTCAGCATTATTTTTGTGATTTCTTTCAAGAAAACTAGTCTTCCGTTTGGGCTTTTTAGGGCTCAGCATTCAATTTCCACATAAACGGGATTTTTTTTCGGTTCAGTTCGTTTTGCGATGACCCTTCTAGATTCGCTTGGAATTGTCACGACTCCTCTTTCGAAGGGGACTCATCCTGACGAGTTTGCCTTTGCACCGACTTTTTAATGAACTGGTTTGGGTACGAATTTGCCTTTGCCTCGTCAATGATGTCGATTGCGAGTATTTCAGTTTTTTGTTCGTTTTATTTTTCGCTGTCCCAACAATACGTTACTGATCGATTTTTCTTTTGGCCCTTCCGTTTAAAGACTCGAACAGATATCGATTCGAAGTCTGTTAGAAATTCCGACGAATATAGAAATTTCGAAACCCGGCACAAACGTATCGACACATACGAGTATACTTATGGTACGGCAGGCACTGAGAGAACAAATAACGCGGCAGTGTTCACGTTCGATATGTTTCGGTATCGAACGTTTAGTTTTTTTCCCCCCAGTTTTTTTTTTCTATTCTTAAATTCACCAATCGATTCTCTCGTGAATTGGCAGTTTGGCACGATCGAGTTTCGGCAAATTGGCGGGACGAGTTTTGTCCCTTGGTTGGGTTGTGCTATGCTGACGAGGAAAATAGAGATAATTGAGGGTTGAAAGCGTCAGCGTTTGCCGTTTAATTATCAGAAGGAAAATCACTGTCGATGTCCTTTCCGTTGTTATTCGAAACCGTGACTCCGCCACGATCGCACTTCCATCGCACAGCCTTATCCCACAATCCCTCGAGGAACAAAACAAATTTTCTCGAAGTTCGCATAGAGACCAAACAACAACACGGCAGTTCCTACCAACCGGGATATCTCTTTTTACTTGTCCCCTGTTTTTCGTCGTGTTTACAATCCGTTCTTTCCCCGTCGTTGGGGGACCGAAGATCTCGAGCGCGCGCGCCCGCGCGTTTTTTTTTAAATTCGTTTTTTACGACGCGCCTGAGCGGACTGGAGCCTCGTTGTCACACACGACGGTCGTTGAGCCACCTCTCTTCGTACATGTCAATGGAGCTTCATCGCAGGTGACTGGGAGAGAATTTGCTGTCTGAAGGACTAGCGTTTATCCAACCCGCCAATCAACATTTCCGGTCCTGGACTCCAGGATCTAGCTCCAATTTCCGTTCTGATAACAAGTCACTTCGTTATCAGAAGCAGCGTTCCTGGAGAACTGCACCGATCGATCTTTGTGAAAATCCACCAATTTTGTTCTACAATATTATTCATCTAGAATTTTTTTTGTTGATATTTTGTATTCTTGATATTAATATTTTCTTTATAATTGGATATAATTAATATCTTTCTTAATATTTTCTGTCTGTAGAATGAATTCCTTTTTTTTTTCGTTTAGAATAAAACGCTCAATATTTATTTCGTCCAGAATAAATTTTAAACATTTTTGTTTCTCTAGAATACATCTGTCAATCGATACTTTGATATTCTTTTTATTTGGTATAACTATGCGAGTATTTGTTTTTTTTCCTCTAGAATCAAAGACTCCATATTGTTTTCTTGCCAAATAAATCTCTAAATATTTATAAAATTCAAATAAATCTATAAATATTTTTCTCGCTATTTATTTCCCCAGAATCTCGCAATATTTATTTTTTCGTCATAATAAATTCCTTAAATATTTTCATTAGCGTTTGTTTTATTCTCCAGAATTAATAAATATTAATTTTTTCTCCAAAACAAACGCCTTGATATTCCTTTAGCCTGCAGCATAAATCTCACAATATTTATTGCTCCAGAATTCATATACATCAATATTTCCTCCAGAATGAATTCCACAATATATACTGTTTTTTCTCCAGAATGCATCAGTATTTTATTTATTCCCAGAACAAACCCTTCAAGGTTTTTTTTCCTCCCGAAGAAATTCTCAAATATTTATTTTCTTCAGTCCTTCAATTTTATTTCCTTTAGAAGAAATTCTTCAACTTTGTTTTTTCTCCAGTAGAAATCCTTCATTTGTTTTTCCTCGAAAAAAAAGCTTCATTATATTTTCTTCAACACGAACGATTGAGTTTTTAGCCACGAGCCACCACCACTGTTACATAAATATTTTTCGATGTTTGGGAGAAGGTATACCTCTCGTACTGCGAGATCGGTAGCGACAAGTGTGACGGACCGAGAACGTGAACACACCGCGTTTGGAACCGTTGCGGCTCGGTACTGAATTTCAGAAGCCATTGAATAGCGCGAGAGGCCCTCGCGAGCCGGCTCACGCGCCACTTCGGCAATCTCCGGCCAGCCTCGTCGGAGCTCGAGCGGCGCGCGCTCGCCGCGCTATGATTTAGCGCCGCCAGTCCAGCGCTCTCTCGAGGGCGAGAGGCCAAGAAATGGAGAGAGAGAGAGAGAGAGAGAGAGAGAGAGAGAACGAGAAAAAGCCCGAGGGCTTTCCGCGACGTTCTACGCTGTCGGCTAATGACTCGCCGCCCAACGGGACATCGACTCACCTACGATTGTGCTGGAATTTCGATCCCCAACGCCGCAGAGGATAGAAATCGATCTCGATGAGCGCGCATGCTCAAAAGGGTTAAGCTTTCTGCACGAATTTTTTTTTTCGCGGTGGTCAGTCAGCGGGGAGAGGGAGGGGAAAGAAACATGTTTTTAACCTTCTAAAAAGAGCTTCGAAATTTTGTAGGTCACAAATATGCTTCTAAATTTATTGAGCCCAAAATACGATTCGAAATTTTTTGGGTCCCAAATATGCTCCTGAATTTGTTGAGCCCAAAACGCGCTTCGGAATATTTTTAGCTACAATTTTTCTTACAAATTGTTTGGGTCCGAAATTTGAGGGCCTTACGATAGGGACGACCAAAGAAATTTGTTCGTCCCTAATCTTGCTTAGAACTCTTTCAAGCCCCAATTTTGCACAGATACAGTTTGGGCCCCAAATAAGCTTCGAAAGTTTGCGGGCCCCATTCCATTCATAGAAATTGTTAGGCCCTCAAATTTCATAAGGAATTCGTGGTCTCGAATTTCTCGAACGGTCCAAAATATTCAGAAATATTTGGGCCCTAATTTGGCACACATAATTTTTGGGCCCAAATTGTTTAGCTGTTCGTGGCTGTCTCTTCGTCCGGAACAGTTGTTCACTGCTTGATACCCGAAACCGAGTTATCCTTGCGCGACCAAGCGTCAATGACATTCGCCACGATCATACTACAGTCCCGAGGCAAACGTCGCTCATATACATTAAGCCCGGGCATTTATGATATACGTATCGCTTATACGTAACTCGAACAATAATCGAGTCACGTCCGTTGGAGCCTCTCCGGCGATGTATCGCCCTCCCGACGTTTCGATTGCAACTGGAAGCCTGGAACACGCGAATCTCTCCGATCGTCGGTTCTGTAGCACAGTGAACGGGTAGCTAGGTAGATCGAGGGGAATGATGCTGATCGGAACTTGAGATTCCTGCAAGCTTCTCTCCATTTCCCTGATCCATTTCTCACGCGTATTCCGTGTACGGGCAAACGTGCGTGCAAGCGCAGTCTTGGTCAACGTGACATGTACGATATCCCCTTTACGTGGACTGTCATACCGTACCTATTATTTCTCACGATCCTCTATGTATCTGGTACGTCGTCTGCGATTTTTTTTGTATTATTTTAAACTTTCCAAACATTTTATTTTGTTTGCTTGCATTTTTAAGTTGATAATATATTTTATGGTTTTTGGGAGAGATTGAAAAAAAAAAACATTTAAAAGAATTGTTGAATGAAAAGGAAATATTTTATTTAAGGGTTATCGAATGATGAAGAAATTTGTTCGATAGTTTTATTTTATTTTTTCCTAATTTCTTTTCTCCTGTCGTCCAGGAGTGCCTTTGTTTTATATTTTGTCCCTTCTTATTATATTTTTGTCCCGTATTCTTAACTCAAATTAATTCGTCAATTGACACAATTCTTAACATGTAAAAAATTATTTTCTATTGAAAGTTACCAATTAAATCATCTAAACTAATTCATTCCTTCATAAAAATAATCTTTCAACTCGCTTGTTAAGTTCCTTCTCCAAACTAATTTAATCTAAAATAAACATTGAATTGAAGAGTGAAAAAAAAATCATTTTTTTACCGAAGAGACAAATTTCATGATTCGTTCGTTTTTCTACATCCAAGCCCACGCAAACCCCTTAAGGGACATAGAGATATTGTGGAAAATATGACACCGCAACGTTCCGCGACGGTGATTGCGCAAAGTCTGCAACGCTGGACAACGCCGTACCGTCATCATTTTTTTTTTTCTTCGATCTACGCAATCTCTTGACACACTTACATTTACAAGAAAATATATACCGTGTCAGCCGTGTCTCTGGGATATTATACATATTTACGGAATAATAATTCCATCGAACATCGCCGGGACGTGTCGAAAATTAACTCTCCGGGAGAACAAGTTTCCCGCGTGGTAAAATCAAACGGTGAACCAGCGCGGTCAGTTCGGCATATTCGGTCGAAACATGAAACATTTCGTAGACGCGAAATACCAAAATATTAATAATTAATGAACCGTGCAAATGTCATATATAAATAATAATACCGATCCATCAACATTTTTAATCATTACCATAATAACAATAAACATAAATAAATAATAATAATCGTAATGAAAAAATGAAGAAAACATGAAATAAACTACGTTTTCATAGTGGAAGGTAAAGTATAAAATCGTTTCTCCCAGCCCAATGTCGATTATCAATTCCAAACACATTCTTCAATCCATTGAGATGGTCCTGAAAATATTCGATTGTGATTTTTTTGTATCTATGAAACTACTCGTAATATTTATAATGAAAAAATGTCCCCAACTTAGTAACAATTTTGTTACATTGCAAATTATATGAATTTTCGTATTAATATTCGCAATTCGACCATTCTACACTCCTCAGTGTTACGTGTTGCATGGGCCACGAGTTTTTCATTTCAAACCTTCCAAGTATTTTCATAGTTATTAAAAAATCGTAATCACGATTTTTCCGGACAAATCATGATCGATCTTTTTTTAAATTCTGATTTTAACAATCATAATTTTAAAAAAGACAAACGTCAATAAAAATCCATAATCATATTAATAACGAAACATATAATCAATAAAAACGACAGATGACAAAATTGAACCGTGAACATTGAAATCCATTTCCGGTCATCCGTAAACAAAATCTCCGAAGTAAGCGCCATCAACAATTCCGGAATATCTTCCAATGCATCAGTTCGTGGGATTATTGGCAGGTTGATCGAATTATTCGTGAAAAGTGACAGCGCCGGAGCTTCTCTCTTAAATGAACCGTGAATCGACGGTTAATCGTGATAAATGTGATGGCCGATCACGATGATTTGCGCAATATTTGGGCATCCTTCGCATTCAATCGAGTCTCGAAACCGAACCGTGATCGGGGAGACAATTTCATTACTATCGTACATTCCCTGTGATGCTGAGCTTGCGACTCCCTCCCACCAAGCCGCCACCACTCTTAGTCTGTTTCTACACTTATACCCAATTTTCCCGTCCCCTCCTTTCCTCCATCGCCCCTTTTGCCCTACCAAGATTACAATTCTCATCCACGTGACCATCCAAATCACAGTACCTATTTCCCACCCTCTTGAAACGATTGATCGTTGTTATTCATCATTGAGATTTTGGGATGTTGATCGAGGAATGATAGTATCGATTAAACGGTCACCGTATCGCAGCGGTGAGACCAAGTTTCGATTGTCGCCAATGACGGTCCGTACACCCATACATAAACGTACTCATTCTCGGCGATCGCCAGAAACGACGACGTTATAAAGATCGATCGTTTCCCAAGCGCCGGGTGCGTGTCGGAGATAACGGGGTTCCGACTTTGAGAACTCTCCTCGTTTCAATCGAGATAAATTTCAACCTCACTCACATTCGGCTTCCTACGTGGTCCGTTCGCTATCGGTCATCGCTTGCAAATCATTCGCTAATCCTCACGGACACGTGCCCCGCAATCCCCGCATCGAAGGATTCCTCGCCCCTGGACCGCGATCCTCGTGCCAACGATGCCGGGAGCGATCATTTCTTCGAACGTATTCTTCAAGATTGAATTATTGACTATCATCTAATTATATTTTTTTGTATCATTTATACAGTTTTACATATTATTTGAATTTATCAAGTTTATACAAAGTTTATATATCCTATACGTTATTTATATACTTATTATATATATATAACAAATAATACGCGAAATACACATTTTTTATAAACATATGTAATTTGGAATTAATTTGTATAATTTGTAGTTTATAAAATATCATTCGATGAATATTAAAACTGCCGCGGGTTAAATTGCGATAATGAAATAATTGAATTGGGATAATAAGCACTGTTTTATACGATTAACAAAAAAAATATTCCCTCCATCTTTTACAAAATAGTTATAATTGCATACTAGTAATAATAATATTAATAAATACGCTATATACGATGTTTATAAATTATATGAAATACTGTTTTTTAATACTGTTGAATCTTAATTATATTATTTATAATTATGAATAAAGGCCTCAAGCCTTCGTACAAATTATGTAATCCGTTGCATAATGCGTATAACAAAACAGATTCTATCAAGACACCTATAGGATGCCAGAATTCTATAAGAATCCTTTTTGTTATACGGATTATGCAATGGATTGCATAATCGGTATAACGGCTTCACGCCATTTTAGAAATCTTAAAGAAATTCAGGGTGAAGCGATATTCAGATTCTTGATCATGTTTTCCAAACGATTAACCGATTGTGTTCGGTCGTTAGTTCTGTTGGAAATCATTTTTCGAGACTCATTTGAAGAGCATTAATACGGATGAATTTCCTCTCGGTATTTCTTGTATCGTCAACCACTAAAATTCTGAAGGGTTCAAATTTATGGTTGAAAATGTACGCATGCGGACGTTTGAAGGGACTCGTCTCGAACGTTGACTCCCGTCGTTATGACGAATAACACGTTTCATCGTCTCTGACAGATGTCTACCAGCTCTCGTGGGTAATACGGGCTTAAATTTCTTTCACGGTGTTCTCGGTCATGATCGTCGTCGATCCACGAAAAATGTCTGATTCGAACGTAACACTGATCTCCGTCGACCGCACGTCTCATTCGAATCAAACCGAAAACACGAGAGGCAGTTATTAAATATACCTTATGATTTATCGTACCAGAACCCCCAACTGGGATTGAACATTCTTCAAAACCGAGACTACGCAGAAAATATTATTTCGTATGCTTTAAATTTATATCTAGAGTATAAGTATTGATCTAGATATCTACCTAAATATCTATCTGTAGTTAAGATTACACATTTATCCGGAATATTAATATCTTCCGGTGGATATCTCTCTAGATATCGGTTTCGATTGTTGGGTGTCTAGATATTTCAAAACATCTTGGATATAGTAAGGTATCTGTACTAGTAAGGTATATCAGGTAGATATTTATCTATCTGCCTCATGTCGTTTCTCCGAATTAGATATCTACGTAGATATATGAATTTATCCCCCTAGATACTTTGTTGTATCGACACAGATATCTAATTCAGAGAGACGTCATGAGGCAGATAGATAAATATCTACCTAAGATACATCGAGGTATCGAAATAAATTCCTAACTAGAGACATGTTGAGATACCCATAGATAAACGTCGAACAATCGGAAACGATATCTTGACGTACCTGTATCAGGACAGATATCTTACTACTACCAAGATGTTTTGAAATATCTAGACACCTAACAATCGAAAGCGATATCTACAGATATATCCACCGGAAGATCTTAATACTCCCGATTAATACCTGATATTAACAGTTGTCTGAATATACATAATCACAAAAATACGATACCCATCGTTTGGAGTATTGGATTGGCTCTGATGACCGCAGAGTATTTGCTAAATTAACGATGCCAGTAAAATTTGCCAATGCACCGGTCAATGGGTTCAATCACAATAATTCAGCTCGTATAAAAGCAAGTCGTGTTGAGTACGAAATGGACGAGTGTACGCTTCACTCGGAGAGCGGAAATCGGGTCTCTGATATCTCTTCGCTCTCTGTATACGCCCTGGTAATACAACTTTGTACACGAATGCGCCGCAATATTTAACACGGAACACAGAGCTGCATTCATGAATTCCCTTGACGCTGGCGATCGAAATCCGACACGCGTGCAATGCCACCTACTTCTCATCTCTCTCTCTCTCTCTCTCTCTCTGCCTGTGGCTCTTTGTGGTTATGCATCATGTAGTACATCATCGGTATGTCGACAGTGACTACTGTATATAGGCAAGCTGCGTTAACCCGAAACAGACTTGGTCCCTTAAGCTCGTTCGCTGCCCTGCGGAATAGCCTTCCCTCAGTGTACACGTTATATTTGCCCTAGTGAATTCCCGGATGTATCGGAGGGGTAGGCTGCGTGTTACAGACTTGTCTGTGGACCTGCGAAGCCCGACAGTCGCATCGTATTCAGTCCACATTCAATTTTTTTTTCCCTTTACTCTCCCACAATCCCGACGAGCCTTGTTCTCGCGGTGCTCACTGCTCGACGAGGGAGCGACGAGCTAGCGGCGTGAAGAGATTTTTGGACACCCATATACACCCACCTTCCCTTAATCCGTTCCCGTGTCGATTAAATCTCGAACCGTAAAAAAAAAAACACACGCACACACAATCCGGGAAAATCCCGGCGACTGGACTACGAAACGAGAGGTGTCGTTAACAAGCGTAGTTTCCTGTTTGAAATTAGTTACACGTCTAACCGTTGCATCGAAAAGCGAGTTATGGCGCAGAATGGTGTTGAGGAAGAATCATTGAAACAAACGAGGCGTTGCTTCATTCGAGCTCTCAGTGCAGTTTGCATTTTAGTATGTGAATATTGTTGATCTTTATTTGGCGGAATGGTCCAAACACTCGAGGATGTTTTATTGCTCATCCTCAAGTGTCACTTGTCGACAACTCTTCCAATCTATTGCTCTTTCGCATTTACACAAAGGCGAAGAGAGAGAAAGAGAGAGACAGAGAGCCCGGAGAGAACACCTGCGGTGCACGCAGGCGACTATATTTATCGAATTTCAGTTAGGTATCTGAAACTCAGCTAAACTACCTCCCCTGCTTGGTGGTCGATATTCAAGTGGGCTGACTAAGTGGTCACCCATTCAAGAATTGGCATTGCCAAGCCGGACTGAACACAAAGGCATTCGCCGAATCAGCATATGCACGTTTACCATTCTCATCATCATCTGCATTTACCAGTCTCCCCACGTATTATTCTTTGTGGAGTGTCAGTCATTCCACTTTTCATTCCAATTTGGACTCCATTCTACTCGACTCCACTTTCATCCCATTTAAGTCCCTTACAGCATTTTATTCCATTTGAATCCATTGTGTCCGCCAATGCTGGAAGAACCTCCAGGAAGTTTGCGATGCAGGCCTGATTCTGCAATAGTGGCCCAATAAGTCAGGGTCGGTTGGGAACTGACTCCGTTCACATCCAAACTTCTTTTCAACGTTCGGGCACAAATTTCAGAAATTCAGGCCCAAATATCAGGATCAAAGTAGAAATGCTTGAAAAAAAATCACGATTATATATATATCGTGTCAGATGGGATTCGAACGTTGCGACGCACTGACAGGAAACTCGAGTCCAAACCACCGTCCACTTTGGATCCATGATCCCTGCGATCCAATAGCAGCTATGGCAATTATGCCCCACTCCAATTTTGGGGTTTCGAAGTTTGGCGAAAAATACGATAAAATAGGGTATTTTCATATACTTCGACGCCTAATACATACAAGTCGAAATGAGCCGAATTTTTAAACGAAATAAGCCTTCCAGAATATACTCAAACAAACCCAAACAACCTCGTAACTTATGGAAATAATTAAAGTTCTTTGAGTTTGTTAATTAAAAATATCAGTCTCCCTCGGCTAAATATCACTAGTGGTGACTAATCAAAATAATTTATGGCAAAAAAAATCTTCCTGCAAAAATGCTATTCATTATTAAAACTTCATTAATTAATTAATTTATAAAATAATAAATTAAAAAATGCAATTAAAAACAATAAATAATAATTAAATAAATGTAAAAAATTCTTTATTATTAAAAGTCAAAAGAGAGATATATGACAATAAAGAGCGAACAAAATGTTTGCAGAAATCGTTTGAACAAACACGATTCAGGTGCACGTCCAAAAGTACCCTTTTCGTCAAGTATATTCAGCAATAATGAATACATTCCGCTAATAACGGTTGCATTATACGCGTACACGTTGAACTACAACGTATTAATGAGACTTACTTTGATACTGCATGATGATAATATACGTGAAACTGGATATTCATCGTTTTACACCGTTATTTGCAGTCCACAATCCCTCTACAACCTACAATTGAGGAACAACTTTTTCTGTATTATTGTCCATGGATATTCCGCGCTTTTAAATACGTATCTATTTCAATACTGACGGTCGGATCAGTGAGCAGAAATTTACGCTCCAATACACCGGATTCTGGTATTCCGGATCGGAATATTCTTAAAATGTTCATAATGATATAAATATGAATATACCAATTTATAATAAAAGTATAATAAAAATTTAATTTACAGAAAGCTCTTTGTTATTATTTTTCGTATCAATTTATCGAAGTGAAAAGTAATTAATTGAATAATCAAATTTTTTAATTTTCAATTACTGCGTTATTTATCAATTATGATTCAATTTTTATTAAAATATAAAAAATATAAAATGAAAAACGTCATGACATTAAAAATGAATCACAGCTATAGTAATTTATTAATAATTTACATGCTGATAATTGCGTACTTATAATAAGTTCCCAATAAACAGTTAATTACGAACGAATATATATGTTCATTTATTTTCCATTCAATTATTTTTATTCACAAAAAACAAAATCCGGAGAAATATTTTGAAAAATGATCAATCCGTGTATAATGGAAATTATTTTGAGATACCGCGGACTCATCGTTATTGTTTCGATACAAAATTTTTCACCTGGCATTGGGTCGTTACCCTCCGATTTTCATATCGCTCCAAATGCGAGGGAAATATCCGACCGTGGAACGCGAAGATTACGACGGGGGCTCATCAATCATTTTGAAAAATGCGAAAAGCTAAAGCCGAGAAAATCGTGAAATTCATTAAATCCTCGTAAATGCGTTCTCGCGTAATTCAATGAAAATGCCTAATTAATAAAATATGAATAATTAATTAATGACAATATACGATTTCGCAACTCCAGAACGCCAAAACATTTTTCTGTTCGTCCCAATGAGAAACAAAACACCGATGATTAATTTATGATTTATAGTTTCAATTTACGTCACTCTTCAAAAAAAAAAACGTTACCGGGAAAGTCATTGCTCACGGAATTTCACAACGAACAAGGCGAACTGAAACGAGACGATTTTCCACTCGCAGAAAATTTTGTTTTCCGGCTACGTAGAATTTCAAAAAAAAAAAAAAAATCGTTTCTCTGCACAATCAGCGAAGAACGTATTTGCGCCTTTCGCCGAAGTTCCGGCCGCAATGCTGAAAGAGGGAAGTTCACCGTTCGGTCTACCTTCGTCGTAATGATTTCCGTTTGGATACACGTCGGAGAAAAAAGTACCAAGTCCGTTTTGTGTGTGAGGTGCACCGTGTTATTTTCAAAAGAGGGCCACTTTCCAAACGTGAATTTTCGTCGAGTACGCCCTTCTTTCCATCGGCTGTTCATGTATGTAGAATTTATAAAGAAAAAGAGAGAAAAAGGGAAGACACAAATTCTCGTGCTTGGTCGCTTTGTTGGTAGAGTTGGACGGCGCTTTTCTACGATCGCCGGTGGTCGGCGACGGCTCATATAACGTAACGTTAGGGCAGTGGAGCTACAGAAAAATAAGGGCGTGGAAAAGGAATGGCCCCATTCAGAAATTTATGTTGGTGTTTATGTCGAGTGAGCGCACTAGTGCATTGTCGCATGGAATAAGTACGAACGGTGTGATCACTACGAAAAAAATACAAATAGATATTCTGTTTCCATAAAATATCGTTAGACTTTCTAAAAAATAACTGATTATGGAATATTTCAACAATTTATGGACATTGAAAAAATTATAATGAATTTTAACAATATTCTTTTGGAATTTCTAGACATTTTTAGAAATTTTGAAATATTTTTACGATTATTATATTATAACGAATTTTTTTCAATTTTTTCACCGTTTTTCCAGTGCCTCAATGGTACCAGCCGAACCAAAAAAGTCCCTCATCACTGGCACTCTGTTCAAACAATAATAACACCATTGTTTATAAACTTATACGAACAAAAAAAAATCCCAAGCTTGGCAAGAGTCCGCATCAACTACTAGTAAATTCCCAACGACCCAATCCTAATACTCTAGTCGTAACAAAATCTTTAGAACCGGTCGGTTGCTTGGACTCGATATTATCCAGTCATCATTGAAGGATTGTTTTCTTCAGCTGTTTCGACCCGTTCTCTCTCTCTCTCTCTCTTACCTAGTCTACGAGGTCTTAGTCCGAAAGGCTTGGAACTCGGTGTAGGAAATTCCCTATTGGGATGGGGACCATGCCCACGTGACACGTATGAATATACGCGGGGGTGAATATACGACAACAAACCTCGCTTGAATTGCAAACTCTGTAAACGTGTTATGGCGAGTTTCGTGAAGGATATTTCGCGGAGGGCCGACGCGTTCGTAACCATAGCGGTTCCCTAAGGGTGGCTGGGGGTGAACCGACGACTCACGGGGTGCCGAGAGAACTAACCCTCACCAGCCCTCCAACCCTCTTTTACCTCAAGAACGCGAAACCCACAACGGGAGGCTACACCACCGGAAGAGCTCCTGTTTTGCTCTTTCACGGCTGTGGCTCGTCTCTACGTTGTGAAATGCCCACACGGACGAACCGACACACACCCACTCGATTTCCGCTGCGCCGTCTTCTTGAACTACAATCGTCCGGGAATTATCGCTAGAATGTCCAACCGAGCGCCCCTTGTCGCGTACTCCGACTGATTTATGCTGCACGAGGCATTCCGCGCCGAGACGGCCAACAATTCCTATTCCCTAACAAGGCTGGGGGTTTCAACTTTTTTTTCTTCAAAATTCTTTTCGGTTTTTGGCACTATTCGGGTACGTTGTGAATTAACGAATATTATTTGGAAATTGGGAGACGTTTTTGAACGTTCGAAAGCCCCTTCAAATCGTTTGGGCCAAACGGGCCTTTTTTGGAATTTCCTTTGAAGGACTAAAATAGAACGGTCAATTGGAACTTTTTTCGTACAATTTTCTAGAAGCATTCCTCGAGTTTCTTGAAAGAGTCGGAAAAATTCTGAAACACCTTTCAAAAATTCTTATAAGACGGTAAAAAAGCTTGAAAGATATAAAAATAGTTTGATACTTGCAGTCAGCATTCTAAAAATATTCTCTATTTCTTTGAGGTTTTTTTGGAAATATCGAAGACGTGTTCTTGTAATTTTTTAAAGTGTCAAAATATTCTAATTATTTTTTATTCTACGAATACTAAAAATCTTGTGGGTTCTTCAATAATTTCTACGGATATTCTTTATACAGTTAGAAAATTCTGAAAATTCCGATAGAATTCAGAACGGTTAAAAATAAAAGAAAAAACAATTGTTTCACAGATTACAACAGATTTGTTTCGAAAGGCAAAGAAATGCAGAAAAAATATTTCAAACTGCTCGAGCTTCGGTGCAGACGATAAAAAAGTCAGATGAAATCTTGAAGCTCGTTTTTTTCCATTGCCAGGGAATTTAATTCCACAGATTTGTTCATTTTGATTGGAGTACCTTCACACACATACACACACAAATACACACCACTGAGCCGATAATTCCACGGACTTCGTTTCTTTCTTTTGCTGCGGACACTTATCCTTGGCCACCGGAAACTCGAGATAGGACTAAGCGGTTTAAGCGAGAGGAAGAAAGCTGATAGAGTTTATAAGCTTCATGAGAAGAGTCTTCGCACCTTCAGGATAGAAGGAAACTTTCGCGACTGTTATACGTGTACCGTGGAAGTGAATTAAGAGAAGAGTTCTTTGCGGGATATCGACAGATCGATCTTCATTAAGAATTTATCCACAAATTTCATAAATGCACTTAATTAAGCCCCTGGTACGTGTACCTCGTTGATTTCCGGACGTTCGATGAAAGACAAATTTGTTTCGGAGGAACGACATTTTTATAAGAAAAAAAAATTGATAATTTACCAAAATTACAGATTTTTTTTTCATTTATAAAAATTTCGTTGCTTCGAAACAAATTTGTTATTGTTCTGTTTTCTATGACAAAATAGTGTTTTGTCTATAAAAATTATTTTATAGATTTTTAATTCTCTAAATTTTTTCAATATTTGAAACACCGGTTTCATAAAATAAAAGCTTGTTTTCTAAAAGTATGTTTTTTTTTTATCTTCTCAAGTCGGAAACATGAGATAGACGAGGCTAAAAAGAGAATCTCCCTACAACGTCGTCAATGTGTACACACGTCGGGATAAAGTGCGAATTATGCGGGTAAACTCGTTTTACCTTTTACTCCCGGATGGGTAACCGCCGATTTTTTTTATTCACAGAAAACGGCAGTGCGCTGTGGTATAATTTTCCTCGTATTGTATTCTCCGTGCGTTTCGTGATGTGGAATTTTTAGTAGCAGGTACTTGAGAGTCAAGGGGAGTGCGGATAGATAGCGGAAAGTGATAAGGCAGCGTAGGTGACAAGCGATGACACGCCTCGTCGGGAGGGTCGCAAAATAATCATTAATCAATGCATACACAGACGAAAAATCGTGTTTTTCTCGAAAGCCTCATACCATGTTTACGTAAACTCAGATCTACATATCGGGTGTGTCGTTCGAGATGTCACCGGGATATATCGCGAGACTAATGCCCCCTAGAGAAAAATATTTCAAACAAAAGTCTGACAGTTTTGAAATTGAACAATTTTGGTTATCGTTATTTTCTATTTTCTGTCATTTTTCAAAGTTATTTCACAGTTAATTTTTCACTGCTTAATGGAAACGGATGTTTATTATTCGAACATTTTTTGGAGTAAGGAAATGACAATCTTTCGTTTCAAACTTTTGTCCATACACCTTTAATTTTCATTTAAAAGTTGATTAACAGCTATTTGGTCGCGTATCCGAAATATTACTAAAAATTAAAATCCGGCGATAAAACGGTCAAAATAAATCGTTCTTATTTCAATAAATGAAAAATGGATGTGAAATAAAATAACCGACTGCACTTTGAAAAACAGAAGTACATCTTGAAAGTACTTTGAATATGACGACTTGATAAAAATTATGAAACGCCGTCACTGTTATTCAACAAAACTGACAAACTTTTGTTCGAAAGATTATTCTCTAAAATGCATTCTCCTCGAGATATTCAGCTTTGTCAATTTGACGAGCACACCCTGTATATCGATGAACATGCACATGTATATTTAAGTGATGGTGAACGAGGGCCGTGCACCGAATATTTCGTACACTGCGGCGGTTTGCAGTAGAAAGAGCGACAGAAGGGCAAATGGTGGAGGGGAGTCAGAGAGGTAAAGAGGGATGGAGAGTGTGAAAAGACGGAAAGATGGAAATCAGAAACTCTACAGGTATACGGTACTCGGATGAACCATGGGAACGTCGTTGGTTCGAACAAACTTGCATTATGCAGATTGGGTTCGGTGTCTGACGAGGGAAACGACGTTCCTCGAATCGCTTGGTGCTATTTAAATGAAAAGCCGCGAGCACTTCGGGGACTCACCGAAAAGCCGCTCGGAGAAGCAGCGTCAAAGTGCGAATGGAGGAATAATAACACTATGAAATTATTGCCAAGCTTTGTGCGAGTGAACGAAAAAAAAGACATCAACGACTCGACGAGACCTTGCTCGAAACAGATTTCCTGTGTTAGAAACGATATTTCATAGGCGATCGAGGGAATTGCAGAAACTTGAAAATTCGGATTATTCGATTTTTCGGGTGTGCAGGGAAAATTCAAAGATTCATTATATTGTCTAGATTTTTTGAAAGGGAAAGTTTACGGTGTTAGCTAATGACTTCTTTGATCGCATCGTTAGCTAATCGAAGGAATCAAAGAAGTCATTAGCTGATCTGAACAAAGAAATTATCTACTGCTTATCTTTATCAGATTTAGGGCCGACCATTCCAACGATATTTAGTGAACTACATACTGATGATGACCTAGGCCATCAGCTGGTGTCTTTTAGGATCTACTCATCAACGGCTCATGTTTTTGTCTAGGTTCTACGTCATCAACAGGACCGTAATGTTTCTAGCTTCCATAAATCTAGCATTCCTCTACTTTGTATAGTTAACCAATAAAAAACTCTTTCCAGTTTTGGGTTTCTTTCAATTCATCATAGTGTCTTCTCAGGTTATAAAGTACTTTTGTTTTCTCGGATCGAATTTATCATCTCATGACTTTTCGTAGCTACCTTATCGGTTGATAACTTTTTCTCAGACCTGCGTTATCAGTCGACAAATTTTTCTTGGGTTTACGTCATCAGCTAGGTTCTAACGCTGCTGAATTCTATTAGCTCACTAGATTCTTCCACTTTGGCTTCCACTATCCGCCCGCCCACTCCAATGGAAACACCTACCTGTTTTGGGTTTGCTTGGGATCATCAGATGACGTGTTTTGGGGTCATCAGCCGGTGTTGTGTTGTCAGATCATCAGCTAGATCATCAGTCGACCCATCGATCGGTATCTTTTCAGACCTGTGCCATCCATTGATCGCACATCAACAACCAGCTTCTGGTTCTTTGAATTCCATCAGTCATTTTACCATACCAATTCTTTCATCAATCGAAATCTCCGTGCGACTTCAATCAACTATCATCAAAAACCAGCCTCATCTAAGTTAAATCATCATCCTTCTTTCTACCAGGACAATACAATCCCAATGAGGAAACTGCTCGCTGTAAAAATTCAACGATCTTAAAATATGCATGTGCCGGCTAAAACTGGGTACTTTGGAAAACGATACTCGATAGCTCCACGTCCAATACACCTGTCGGGAAAAATTCCAGCGAGTTCCTCCGCGCATTTTTCGTATTCAACTGTCACTTTTATTATTGATGTACGTAACGGGACCCGTGATTTATTGCTACATCGGGATATCGACGTGTGTACATCCCCGCGTATGGAAAGGTAACAGTAGAGAGAACGATAGGTAGAGATACACCTCCGAGTGTGGGAATCAACGCACCTGTTTGCGCGTCCTGGGTCTCGGACTAAATCCGAAATATGGATGCAGCGAGTGAGGTGAAACGACGTCGAGAGGAAGTGGAGAGGCTCTCCTTTTGCCGAAGAGGGATCGGGAAAAGCTTTGCCTCGATCGGGGTTGGGGGGGGGTGGTTCTCTTCAACCCCCTTCCTCAATTCGTGAATTGGCTGGGAGACGGGGTTGAAATGCTCGAGAAAGGCTTTCTCCCCAATAGGAGAAGTTGGGGGTGGTCGCCCCCTCGATTCGCGAGGAAAAGAGAAAACGCTATACCTCCGTTGGTGATGCGCATGACAACGACGTCAACGAGGAGGACGATCAAAAAGGGGGTGGAATATGAAAGCTGGGATCAAACAGGTCGAGCAGACAGGCTTGTTATGGGGCGAAGAGGAAGAGACGGATAAAGAGAGAGCTAGAGAGAGAGAGAGAGAGAGAGAAAGATTAAAGCTTTATCGTTTTCAGTCAAGATGTAATTTGATTGGAACGTCCGTAATCTCGAGACAGATTCCTTGACCTTTGCCCGGGTTTGGACACTGTCCAGTTCTACTGTTTTATTGGCTTTCACTAAAGGGATTGTGGAAACTATCCGAAGTACAAGTTGCTCCGGATATCCAACAAAATTGGTGTCCAACGTGTGCCATTTTGCTGTAAAGCTAGGAACCAAATAAAAGGTTATTGATTTGTCCTGTTCTAGAGACTACGTATGATACAACATTCATACGAAACCTCGATGATTTTGAGTTTTTTTTTCATTAAAAAATGTTGATAAATAGAGCAGTTGCTAAAACTTCAATAAAGTTCGAATATATTGAAAAGTTCATAATTAAGAAGTATGCTTCGATATAAAGCTCTCGTACGAGAAATTTTTTTGTTAAAAACTCACATACATTATTAACGGTGGATAAAAAGCCATATTCGGAATTTTAGATTTTTGGCTTTTCAGGCTATCGAAGAATCGTTCCGAAGCTAATTCATGGTTCGATTGCTCGTTGCAACAATTCTCGAGTTAACCCATTTTCTTTTTATAAAAGCCTTTGACCTCTCGACCATATCTCAGCGAGTGCAGTTTCATGAAAGAATGGAGCGCAATTTTATGAGCTGAGAATTTCGATATAACGGAGGCTCAGCCGTCCAATAATTAGCTGGGAGAGTTAATTGGAAAGTTGGTTGTTAAAAAGAACGTCAAGAATTCGCGGTATTCAAGGGACGCACAGTACGAGCCTCATCAGACCGAAGTAGTCGGTATTGATTTTTTAGTCGTAGCGTTGATCCTTTTTTGATTCTCGTTTGTCGTTTATCAGTTGCTAGCGGCCGATTGTTGATTACTGATTACCAATCGCCGTTTGCCGATTAACAATTGTCATTTACCCTTCGGAATCATCGGTTGTTATTTGCCATTTGCTCAGTACAGCTTGCCGTTTGCCGATCATACCTCGCTGATCATTCTCTATTGGTCGTTTTTTTACCAATCCTCCCTTATCGATTACATATTGCCGTTTACCGATTTCTCTTCACCAATCGTCGTACAATAATCTATCACTGGGAGTCCTTTATCGATCATTCCATACCGATCAAAAACAACCAAACAAAAAAGTCATATTTCCCAACACTCAACAAATTTCATCAAAAAAACTTGTCACCAGATCGTCAACTGAAAATATACGAACTTTTATATCTATTGCCCAAAAAACCTCAACTGCTCAAAAAATGTTCAGCTATCTCTTCGCGATTCTCGAATCGCAGTGGTGTTTCGTATTTTTTCTTTTTTTTTCAACTTATCGTTCACCTTTTTCACCTCCGACTATTGGCTTAAGATAGATAAAGTGATATAGTTTTAAAGTGCCTATCTGATGGAATAGCGGATAAGTCCGCCGGGCGAAGCGACGGAGGAGGGAACACTTCGCCAATGTGGCATCGGATTTTCATTAGTGAACGGTCGGTTGATATCCGCTCCAGTTGCTTCGTACGAAACTCGATCATCTCTTGTCAGCCGTTCACCAGATGGAGAGAGATATAGAACGGTCGAAGTTAAGGGGGACGAGTGGGCGTTCGTTAAAAAAAAAAATGGAGAAAAATGAAATTTCATCTCTTTATAAAAATCGTTGTGCATCGATGGTAACTATGACCGAGAGACCGTTGACCGAGGGAAAGAGATGGAGGGCCGATCGAAAGAAGGCCGTCGAAGAGGGACGACCGGAAAGGGAGGAGGGGGAAGAAAAAAAAGCATTTTCATTAACTCGATCACCGTATATTCGTGGGCATTGCTGTCGATAAACATCGTTCATGTTTATAAAGTCTCGCTTTATAAAACGCGAATGAAAAACTGTATCCTATGATTCGCTCGAAAATGCACTCTCAGCAAATGAAATTTCTCGCAATACTCCACCAACAATCAAATTACACGCAATCATTTTAATTGCGAAATTCATCTATCGCCCAAGATTTTGTATAATATTTATTTCTCGACGCTTATTGCTCGACTGTTTCCATATTCTCCTATTTGTTTGACGGACATTTTCATTTTCAATATCAGTTATTAATTCCCTAATGTCACAGGCAATTTTCGCTGTCTCTTTGATACAATGAAATTCTGCCAGTGTGCTATTTGCTTTTTAATCTGAAAACACTTTGTTTTTGAGCTCCTGAGAAACGCGATTTTTGCAAATTTATTTTATTCCATTTTAGAAATCTCAAATAAAATCGTGTGGAGATTATACCTTAAAATAAAATGGGGGGGGGGGGGGGGGGGGGGGTTATTTTTTTTTTTCCCCCAACAAAAAAAAACAAAAGATTATATTTTAAAAAGTTTGGTTCAAGGAAGCTAAATTGTTTAATAAATGGACATAATTAGAGTTATGAAAGTGGCTAATTTGATTGTTACATTTTTTTCAAAATGATAAATAGTATAATTTATAATCAAATAGTTTATGATAAAATTTGACACGAAAAAGCTGAGATTCATTCATGACTGTAGCAACCCAAAAAAATGTTGTTCATTGTTTTAAAACGAGCATTAAAAAAAAAGAAGTAATTATATATTGTGAGCGTATATAAAATGTATATAAATTTGTTTAAAATTATGTCCAGTCCATCGTTATAGAAATTTACATGAAAACCTTAATTAAATAATCCAGATCCTTATCTACAAATGATCCAGAAACATTATCTAAAAACTACATAAATTCATTTAGAAAATCCAGATATTCAGTACTTTTAAAAATACTACAACACCTGCGAAACATTTGCCAGCCAGAGTGTCTACGGCATTAAATATTTACAGCAGCCAGCAGGAAAAACCAGGAAGAGGATTTGTCTACCCCAAATTCAAGGGTAGTTTTTCGCGCACGTGATGACGCAAATCCACTGTATTTCGAAAACGTACACGAAAAAAAAAAAACAGAAAAAACAAAATGTTGACCAAATTCGGCTGTAAAGCCGCGGTAGGTTATAGCAACATCCATGAAGGGAGGATCACGCGTGATCCACGTGATACCCACCCCCTTATTTCGGGTCGTAGGAAAATTGTAAAACGTGACGGAGATTACGGTCAATGGCGGGCGGGGTAATAATAAATTATCATCGACAGGCGATGTTAAACAATGTCGAACGGTGCAACGCGCCCGGGCAAATTCATCCTCCTTTCGCTCCATAACCACCCTCCGTCCCTTCAACCCCTATCGCACTATCCCCCACTCCATGCGTGCGAATAAACTTCTCGCGTTTTATTCTCGCGCGGATATCGAGTGGCCGAGGTCAAAAGGGCGGAAATTTTCGGTCAGTCCGAACATCCCTTGCGCCCTAAGGGTTGTTCGTACGGAGGACAGGCCCGCGATCTGTATCGACGTAAAACACGTACCCTCACACGCACGAGTCGTGCAAACATCGAAACACCGAAAGCGCGAGAGGTCGTGTCCAGCGCGAGACCTCCAACCCCCTCCGATCGGGGGTTGGAGGTCTCGGGGCGTCAACACGGGAAGGGGTGGTTCGGGGGTCCACACCATTGTTCACTCTTGGTCGTGGTACAGGGGTAAACGTAATCGTTGGCGTACTCGCTTCTGTAAATTTGCGAATGTATGTGTGGGGGTTGGGGGGGGGCGGTTTTTATTCGTGTGCGTGTAACGGTCCTCCCACGTGTCCAGGCTCGTTCGACGATACGTCAAAATTTTGCACGCGTTATAAATTCGCACATATATCGTTGGCTCTCACTCTCGTCGCTCCGTTTCCCAGATATGACCCTCCGGATCGTCCGGTCGTGCGGTCTCGTCCAAGCAACCCGCCCCGGCCTGACTCCTCGCTCCACGAAAGGGCAAGACCAAAAATTAACCCCAACCAGTGGAACGAATATGCCCGGATCTATTCTCCGTTTTTTTTTTTTCGATTAATATTCGAAAATTATAGTTTGCAAAAGATGGGACGGTTTTGTTAGCATTTTTTTGTCAAAAGTGTTCGCGGGCTCTGTTATCGTTTTTTGTTTTGTTAAATTTTATTTATTAAACCTGATGACAATGTATATATATTTATAAAATTATAATATTCACATCACGTTTGATAAAAAAGAAACAAAAGTCGCACGTTACAGATATTTTTTATAAAAATATTTATCAAAGTACACCCTTATTCGTGATTTTCCATTTTTGAATGTTTGTGAATAAATAATAATAAATTGTTGTTATCGTGCACGAATTATTGTTGAATGTTTATGATTTTTGGCTTGTAATTATATGCTTATAATTTATGATGGACGTTATAACGGGGATAATCGCTTACATACCGCGAAGGCGGGAAAAACCACCCCCCTAATTAATTGTAGAATATTAAAAATGTTCTTAGTGAAAAAATGGCAATGAATATTATGACTGATACGAAAATTATTATTTGTAGCTTAAATTAAAAATTAGTATTTATTGTTATTATAAAATGTATAAACCGAGTCGGGAAAAAAACTCGAATAGCAAAAAACTCCCCATCGAATGGAGGAAGTTTAGCAACAATATCGCTGGAAATGAATAGATGAAAGAATTTATTTCATTGTTTAAATGATAGATTTTTATCACCAAATAATATCGAGACTGATTATAATTAAAAATATAATTAGATTGAGTTTTTTTTATAGATTTGCATCGGGGCAAGCAGGAAGGGTAATCTCATGAACTGCCGAGCAACTGGATACAATTTTGAGGCGCATCCTGAATATTAAATATGTTAATTGAGTTGGTGAAAAATTTGAGGTCGTCACCTCAATCCGACGATCGTCATTAAATTTCCGGTTTATGGGCACGTGGATACGTATATGGAAATAATATGTGTGTACATGTGTGCGTAACATCCAAATGAAATTGGTTCGTGTTACCTGAGATTCGGTTATCGCCATTGGCCCTGGATTCGAATAAAAGGGGCAACATTTTTATTTTTTTAATGATTCATTTTTAGCATATTTATTGGTACGTAAACTCTAGGGTGGGTTCGAAATATATTTTGTCTATCCACAGCAACGTTGAAAATGTTTACGATTTTTCTTCGACAATTATTTCGATGCGATCATTAAATATTCGATTTTTATAAAAGAACATTGAATGAACGTTATTTGCATGAATAAATAAATGATCGATCTCGCCTTTTCAGTCCAAATAAATCAACCCCTAATTTTTTCGGTCCAATGCGAAACTAACAAAAAAAGGAGACAGTGATAAGTACTACAGCACTTACCTTCAATCCTTACCCAATAATCACTGTACTTTTTATTATTGCAAATAAAAGCTTTTTCACGATACGACGAAAAATAAAAAAATGTTTCTTCTCTGGTTACGTCTTTTGGTCAGCCATGCTTCTCGTAATCGGCCCGTTCGTTCCTTCTCTCGTTTAATAAAATCTCTCGTCTCGCTCTAATAACCCTCTGTCAAAGATTCCCCGAAGAAGAGGCCAGAATTAATGCCCATGAAAATACGAGCGCCAAGTCTGGGACGGAAGCTGCAACAAGAAATTCACCGTCCATGTATAATTTCTTGTAATCGCAAATAACAATTATGACCGTAACTAAGATCCACTTGGTAGGCAAATGAGGTCAACTGAACTCTCGTATAATTCTTGACAATTCTTCCCATCCGCCCTCCTTCATCTACTCGCGCCCTCACCCTTCCTCTTTCTCTTCAGAACAGAACGAATAGAGCCAAGCGATGATTTAGCTCCGCACTCACAATTCCATAAGTTCGTTTGGTTTTGTTAGAGGTTTGGAATTATGGTTTCCTATCATAGCTTTATTTCGTTCTGGCTTGAGTTTGGGTTTGTATCCTTATTATTATTTTTTGGATATGAGTTTGCATTTGTTTTGTTTAAGTTTCAATTTGATTTTGGTTTTGTTTCGTTTGGGTTTGTTTTCTCTTGATTTTGGTTCGTTTAGGTTCCGTTTCGTGGAATTTGGATTTGTTCTGTTTGCGTTTAGATTTTTTGTGGCTGGATTTAAATTTGTTTTGTTCGAGCTTGTATTTGTTTTATTTCAGTTTCAGGTTTGAGTCGTATTATTTGGGTTTAAGTCTGTTTCGTTCGTGTTTGGATTTGCATTCGTTAGATTTGGGTTTGGATTTATTTTATTTATGTTTTCTTCGGGCTATGTTTCGCTTGAGTTGAGATTTCGAGTCGTTTGGATTTCGTTCGTGTTCTATTCGTTCTCGTTTTAGATTTCTATTCGTTTCATAATTCCGTTTTGATTTCGAAATTATTGCTTCTCATAATACCGTGAAGAACGAGGCACGCGGAAATACAGTGACGTTCTCTTAAGAGTCGCGATGAATTCACTTGGGCGAACCCACAACACTGCAATTGTACGAGTATCGCGGTCCAAGTGTGCGCGGAATACCGCCAATGTACATAAAAGTTAAAGAGGGAAAGAAAGAGAAGGATAACGCGGGTTCGGCGGAGGTGGGAGGGGGATAGCTGCGGCAATGCACCAGAGGAGCAACCACGAGTGTATCTCTTCCACTCGGGGAGGTTTCCGCCAGCGATAGCCCGTAACGGAAGCGGAAAGTTTCCTTCCGGGATTACGAGAGAGAGAGGGAAGACGAAAGGAGAGAAAGAGAGAAATTGAGAGAGGGGGAGAGAGAGAGAGAGAGAGCGAGACATCGCCAGAGCCAACCAGTCTGCCTGCGCTTCCCTCGTATTTTCCTCCATCCCTTACGTACACGTGTGTCGTAAGGGATGGAGTGTGTAAATGTAGATGGTTTCCGTTGCGATCGCGTTAAATCTACCGGCTGGGAGCGGCGTGGGATCGCACATGGAGGATGGATTACGCGGCCGAATTATAATGAAGAACGGTGTCCGTGGTGACCCCGGGATTTCGAGCCCTTTGGATTTGGGGGTTAGGCTTTTTGAAATGAGATTCTTCGGGATTGGTCCGGAGAAGAAATTTTTAGATCAATTAATTTTTTAGTGGATTAGATGATGGATTTGCACGTCAAATGTTTGGCATAATTTAATTACTGATTATAAAAAATGTTTCAACGGAAAATATTGTTCAAAAACTAAACTATTGAATTTGGGCCTCGGAGATTTCACTTCGCCAATCGAGAAATGATAGGTAACCTAACCTATGAGTACCAATGAATCTCTTATGTAAATCCTGCGTCCTCATTTTTTTCCATCTCGTTGAAAATCTATATCCATTCGATGAAATCGATCTTGGTACAGAGATGAAAAAAAAAGAAAGAGAGAGAGAGAGATAGAAAGATATAACCGATTTCTCGTCAAGTCGACAATCGGAGCTGACTATCAATCGAGTATTGGAATGAAGTGAGAAGGAGCTCGTCAATGCTCATTACTTCGTTGCCCTGGGCCACTTCGTCTTTGCACACCCACTGGTCCAGGTCCAGCTTTTCACTCGTTGGATCCTCTTTTCCTCGTTCTCTCGACGTTTCTCCTCTCTCGAACTCTTTTGTTTCCCCTGCTTCGAGTGCCATTGGGTTCTTAGAGCGGCATCTGGTAAAAGTAAGAGAGCGAAGTTCGAGAATCGAATGGTCCTTGGTAAAATGGTATCAGCATCGAGAGTCTTTCCACTGCCCGAGCCTGGCTCCAAACTCTTTCATGTCTCGGGTCTTCGTTACTCTCGACGATTCGTTGGTTCAGTGGTCGTGAAGAGTGACGAGATAAGGGGCCGAGCGGCGGGGCGGAGGATGAGAAGAATTCAAAAGCTGACAGCTTGCTTTGCTAGGTCTCGAAGGAGAGTTTGGAAAGTAGGAGACAGACGAATGGCGACTCCAGTTGCCTCTTGTCAATTATTGTATTTTTGAAAACGTGGATATTTTCCATACGCAGATATATGTTTTGCTCTGGATTGTTCGAGTTCGGAACAAAAATTAAAAATAAACATGTACACACATACTTCCTTTCTGTATTATTTTTTTCATCGAAACACGAATATATGTATATACATATATACCTTTCTTTAGGTATATTTGTCGTATAAATCTTTTGGTTTATGCTTCTCCGATCTTATAAACCTAAACCCATTGCACATCTGAAAAACGAGAGTTTCCTACGTACACAAATACTTAGTGATGTTAAATATTTTCTTATCACGATTCCCTTTCCGTATTAAAAAAAAATCACATCTTTATGCTTGCAAAGTTTGCCGATAATGGAGCTTTTTGTTAATCAGCTTTTTGTTGCAACTCAACTATAGTTCTTGCTCGAAGCTTCGAGGAGTTTAATTATCAGCAGAAGTTGAATGGAAAGTTGGCTGGATCATCCGCATTTTGTCTACCGGATGATCCACCTCCCGTGGAAGTTTCTCGTACGCAATTACCGGGTGCCTTTTCATACCTCCAATAACGTTTACCGTGATAAATGTCAATACGTTTTATCAATCGTCCAAAAGTGAAACTTATCAACAGTATAAAGGGATTCATTTTTCCTCACACCATTTTTAATGGAAGAATACATTGTTTATCATTTTTCGAATTATCGTTTATGAAGGAATCTATTTTTCCTGATACCAATTATTTGTGAAGGCTTTCATTTTTCCAGATACCATAGTTCATCAAGAGATCAATTTTTCCTGTTACGAATATTTTGAAAGTTTCGGATTTCCTAGACATAATTTTTTATGACGCGACTCATTTTTCCTGGCACCATTTTTTATGACGAAATATCTATTTCATATGCAGTAATTTTTAACGAGGCTATTCTTTTTTCCTAATGCTATTTTTTATCAAGCGTTCCACTTTTCCTGATATCACTTTTGCGATTCTACCGCAAACTTTGAAAAAAATCACGATTTCCCCGTTCCGAATTCAGGCAGCGTGCACGAGTGTTCCTCATCAAGTGCATCAAAGTATTGAAAGTACACTCGGAAGCGAGTGGCCGATAGATTGATCGGAAACTTGGTAATGGGGTTTGTCCAATAAACTCAGAGATGGAGAATATCGGAGATCGCGTTAACAACGACATTGTCTACTTGGAGTGGACCGCTCACTCCCTTCACCGATAAACTAATTAATGACAGAACGATATAGAAAGTCTCTAACACTTTGACGGACCTGTGTGTTGCGGTTCTGTTCCGGTAGTCATCAAGAGATTCATAGCTTGATATTCTTGATGCTGGTCAGAAGTGCGGCAGAGACAATTAAGGTCGAGTCCCCACAATCGATACACCCGACATTTCCACGTAGCGTGATAATTAAGGCTTCTCATATCGCTCGGCTCCCACATTGATGAAGAGCCCGGCCTGGAGCATGATGACGCACAGGCCAGAATTCATCAGAGTTCGAACGAGGAACAATCTAGTAACGGAACAAAGACCCGTTTGTGAGCCATTTTTTTTCCAAGCCATATGATAAGCAAACTCAACACTTTTTATTTGCAATATTGCATTTTCGTTCAACGGCTTGGTATCTTACACGTCTATGGGGTAAATAATCGGGACTTATAGGGTAAAAAATGCATTTTGTAATTTGACAAAAAATCTTGTGTCCATTTAAGAGTAACACTAATTTGGAACATTAAGGCTCTAAGAATTTAAGAGTCTTGACAAACAGTATCAGGCACTCTGTAATTTTTCTAGTCAGACAATCAATCGAATCTCTTGACGAACGAAATCGGAAACCAATTTACCAAATGGTGATTTAAAGAGGACAGAGCTATCTTCATTTGTTTTTTTTTTTCATTTTCATTCTTCTAATGTTTTTTGTAATAGGTACGTCATATTGAAAATGGCGGTTTTTCATGATTTTTGCAAGTTCCAATATCGTGCTGGACTCAGAAAGTTAACGACCTCACCAATCCCGAAAATCCATTGCGCAGTACCCGCAATCCGCAACAATTTATTTTGGACGTATTTTATTGTAAAATCAATAAAATTACTTAAAAGATATTGGCTTCGAAAATAGCGTTTGGCTGTTCTCGTTGTCTAAAGAATATTGACGGCTAGGATAATCCACTGGTACAATAAGAATGGATAAAGAGTTTTTTCCCGATTTGAATGATATTTCCCAACCTAACTGGGAACAAAGTATTGAATGACGTAATTCAAATGGTTCTAACATCGAAGTAACTCAATGCCTGTCTTCCAGTGCTTCGTTACGATGACGATGAAGGAATCTGAACTACTGGATCCGATTTCATCATAACTGTTCAATTTAGTTATTCCCACCGAGAAGGAATTGTTTACGATATATCGATCACGGTTCAAGTTACGTCAAGAAAAACAAATCAATCTGTACCACGCCGAGGAGAATGTAATTCTCATTCACATCGTGGTTGGAAGATCACCAAAAGCAATGGTAGCGTGGTCAATGTGCGGCCACCGTGGTCCGCAAAATTGAACAGCCTGACTGGCCCGACCGATAACTCAATGGGTAACCACTCAGGTCCTAATGACGTTACTTTTACGGACGTCAGTGGCTCTCTGCCGAACGAGCCGAGCCCGTCTCGTCATTCCTTCGGGTTTTCCAGTTTCCTCTGGAACCTTTTGCCACTTCGAGTCACTCAAGTAATGTCATAGCAAATTAAGGATCCAAAGATAGTTTTCTACGGATCGATATTCAAGGACCAATTTGCTTCGAGATAAAAGTCTGTAAACTGTCGTAGGTAATTCAGCAGCTATCTGGATACTTACGGTCTTCAAATTTCCACTTACTTTCTTCGAATTACAACTTCATTAACGTCCATTCGATTTCCCTTACCAGAATAGTCTCCCCGGAAGAAGAGAGAAAAAAAATATCAATAAAACCTCAGTTCCTCATCATAACGCCCATTTTTGGTACGTTGAACCCCAGGGGTCATAAATTCACAACTGAACGTACCTTCGTCAATCCAGGTACGTTATTTGTCATTAAACGATCATTATTAATCTCAGGGCGGACACAAAGCGAAACGAATCGTTGTTCCCTTCCAATCCTCCATTCTGGTTTACCTCGACCAGTACGGGGGATGTTTTGGTAAATCATGATGCTCCGGCAAATCATAACCACCCTCGCTTCATTCTCCGATTCATCCGACCCAACCTCCCACCCCCTTCCCACCGTATTATCTTCATTTTCCCGTTTTCCTAACCCCCTTCACCCTGAAGGGGGTTGCGAACTATTTTATTTACGTTCCTCTCTTACTCGATCATCCGGTACAGTCCGGCATTGTGCTGCTGGCATATTGCAGATGTTGACGATTATTGCGTACAATCATTATCGTTTGTAACAATAATAGGCACACCACTCGTGACGTTTCGCGGGAGTCGCGCACGCGCGAACAAACCTCACGGGTTGGTGAAGGGTTGGTCAGAGACTGATTCCAGGGGATGGCTATTCAGTATGTGAACTTCTCCCATGCGACACCACCGGATTGTTCGTTGCGGCTCGCGTAGCGGTGGTCCGGCAACTGCCCATGGGAATTCCATTTCTGGATCCGGAATCGCCTTCGTCTACGTTCGAATGTATGCGTGTGTGTTTAGGTACGAACGGGGATTGCGGCTTTGCAGCAACGAGGCCGAGGGTCCTCCACATCCGGAATCCCTCCCCGAATCCTCCCACGCTTTCCACTCGCTGAATACACACGTACACACTCATAAATTCATTCATATATGTATGTTTGTACAGGGTGGTTTCGGTTACTCTTGTTCTTATTTATTATTTTTATTTAATTAAAAAATACGGCGTATTTTTCGTACTATTATACCTCCATTGTTATCACTATCCCTATCATCCTCGAACTGAAATTTTTATTTTTTTTTTCAGCACGCTTATTATATTTCTAGACGGCTCTACGTGATTAAACAAATGTTTTATTTTAATTCAAGCATACTTAAAAAGGAGATAATAAAATACTGTATGGAAAACGATACTGAACATTTTTATTCGTGTTTCAGAGGGTCGAAAGTAATAAAAGAGAAATTCAAAATCGCATCCCAGTAATAGAAAAGGTTTCTTTTAATTTGGAAGGTTTGATTTGAATTTGTTATCTTTGTTTCGACTACCTCAGAGTGGAATTCGGATTCTTTTTTGTAGAAGAGTCTATTTTTTTTTATTTATGATAAACGCAATAAAAAACATTTTAATATTTTCTACACGCTGCTAATAGAGCATACTAATATTTTACTGTTCATCAGAATTATTCATAAAGATACTTATTGAAATAAGAATAATTTTTTATTTTAAACCAAAAGATTAGCCTTCTTTTTATTGAAGAAAAAACAAATGTGGTACTTTGCCTAGTTGCAAAATATAATTTTTGTGAGTTCTGTGCGGGAGCGTTGAACCCGAAAAAAAGTACGGACTCCAATGGCTTGTTGAGGCTCGAAAAAGAGGAGCGTATTTTATTAACGACGTAATATATAACATAACAAATCTGCGTTTTGAAAAAAAGTCCGATTTGACTTTGAAATAACAAAAATATAAAAAGTTCAATTGCGAACACGAAACTCACCCGAAAAAGTATTTTTTCTGCATCCCGTCATCGTAAAAAAAATAATATAACATGCCCTTTTCAATTCAACTCGAACCCCATTGGACAAGGTTTTTTAGAAGTGTTTCGTATGAGCAAATTGATTATTTTTCTTTTTCTGAGTTCGAAATGAAATTGTAATTTTCTCTCGAATATTAAATCTAAGATTAGAAAATAGATAATTTTTTAATCCTTTCGTAACAATAAATAAATAATTTTATAATATTGTAGAATATAAAAATTAAATATTTTTTTAATTATAAAAACTATAATTAAAAAATATAATTAAAAAAAGATTCTGAAAAGCGAATAGCCACGTTAGAATTGCCACCCTGTATAAATCCGAAGATGGTGAAACATTTGGATCGGCTTTACCCATCCGCAAGTGCACAAATGCCGAGTACGTCACCACTCAGAAACACGTTCGCGAGGGCTGCGGAGTTCGCGATTATCGCATCCTTGCGGATTCGACTCTGCATGTCAGGGCAGACAGCATTGTCTTTCCAGCCAGTGTTTACGTCTAATCGTTTCCCGGTGATCGAATTTATAACTTCCCTGCTGTTTTCAAAGCCCTCTCAAATGCCAGCCCTTCGACTCTGGCAACACCCTCGCAAATCATCCCTCTACCATTTGGCACACCGGCACAATCGCTCTCGCGAATATATTGACCGTGCAGGTTTATATACTTGAACGAATGTACAGGGTGTCTCATACAATTCGACAAAAACAAAATATCTCGAAAGCGATTAATCTTAGGAAAAAATATTTCGAACAAAACTCCCACCGTTTTAAGTCCCAAAAATCACGATCTTCGTCATTTTTTACTCAGTCCTAATTTTCAAGGTTATACTAAGATCATCGCTACTTTTTCAACAGCAACAAATATCTATCATTTCAGAATCTCTTCCCATCTCACAAATCGTTTATCCCAAATATTTTTCCCTTTCGACCATTATTTCCACAATTTCGAATATTCCCTCGAATTATTCACTCTTTCTACTGTAACATCAAACATACGCGTATAGCGAGAAAAAAAAACGTTTCAAACGAAAGCTACCTATTTCCACACTAGCAAATACATTCGAAAATAAAAAAAGTCGTTCACCATTGAAAAATCAAAGTTGACCTTGAAATAACCTTGAAAAACGTTCTCACGCAAAAAATCCTCCGATCCATCCATTGCCCCTTTCCAAACAGTGAAACTTTCTTTTGAGAAGTTGTTCCCCCAACGCCATGGCTGCCGAAATATTTCGACGTCGCACTCTTATCGGCCACCCTGTATACTCTCGTACACGTAAACACGTGTATACGTGCGTATGAGTTAGAAGGAGCACGTACGTAGGATCGATCGCATTCGTTCTCGCATGTAACGTACCGTCATACATTATTTGGACTCTCGAAATTACTTTAGCTTCGTCTTGTAGCGTTCTCCACCACCCAACCCCTCCCCCCTCCCCATTCCCTCACTCACCTTCCTATTTTCTCGTGTACTCGGCACTGCACTTCTTATCTTTAAATATATACACCCAAACACGTGCAAACGCACCAACATCCACGCAGTTCGGACACCATCGGATTTCCCATCCACGAGCGTGGCCTATCACTTGCAATCCCCCCTCCCCCTCTCGCTGCATTGGAAACGCGCTCGAGTGCCTTTTCATCGCCACGGATACGCTGCTCGCACATAAAAATGTACTCAAGCTCGTTTTACGATTAATTCCTATCAATGGCAGAAGCCTCTCGCGCTCTCTTTGTAATTTCCTGTAAATTGCTCTTTCCCCCTCCACGAGAATAGAGGGGGGGGGGGGGGCAGTACCACGCATAACGAGGAACTCCTCATTGGCGAATTCCACCTACCCATAAAGACCTGGATTAAAAGAGGCCTTTTTTCTCCATTTTTTTATTCCCTTTTTACTTTTCAGAGGGTGAATGTGTCAATTATCTCGGACTGTTGGTGCATGATCGTGATATGTTTTTTGCTGGCTGCAGCAGGCTCAATGGCTGATTGTATGGGAAAACTAAATCTGAAGATCATTCGTGATCGCAGAAGGCTTGATCGTATTGGGTCAGCAGAGTTCAAAGTGCAAAGTCAGAGAGATTTGTTTTATTATTATTATTATTACTTCTAATTGCGAGTAAATACTAATTTCTGATTTTAACAAACGCAGACGGATCGAAATAATTTAAGCAGGCTTAAACGAGAAATAAACAGATCTAAAAGAATCCAGATTAATCCAAACAAACCTAAACAAATTTATTTGAAAATCTTGCGACATATTAATATATATAATATAAATTTATAACGATTCGTTATCGAATTACAAATAAGGCTCCCAAACTTGTATGTTTAAAAATTTCTACATTTTTAATAAAAATTTATTAGTATTATTACCAGTTTATAAACTTGTGAATTTTAAATGAAAATTTATTATTTGAAGTTCCGATTCTTTAAAAAATCTAGTCCACGATCGAACACTATGGATATCAGCTCGGAGTGATTTTCTTGTTTTTTTTTTTTTTTCAATTCGACAAGTTACATCCAGCGAATGGATAAATTGAAATTCTTGTCCTGGCCTGGTCGTAGCCTCAAACGAGTGGGACGTCTTCGCGGTTCGATTTGCCAAAGGTCTTTAATTACTCACAGTCGTATCGTTCTAATTAAATTACCAGCATAATTACATGCTACGAGGGTGGCCCTCCGTTCTTCCCCTGCGGGTATTCTCGTTCTCTTCTTTGTATTCTCTTCTACAGGACTCTTTTACCTTCGTATTATCGCGATGATAATACATTATATATTATTATGAATATATAAATGATGTCACGGTATTAATATTTAAAAAAAGACAATTCAGTTACTATATTTCATTCATTGAATAAATAAAGTGAATACAATTATATTAAAAGTTAATTCATTAAATCGGGTAATGAAACTGAATATATAAAATTGCGTAATATTAAATTTCAATATCGAATAATGAAAACAAACAATGAAAGAACAGATCGTTTAGTTTCGTCATTGATATTTTTTTTACTGTTTCGCAATTTTTATATAATCCTTTTAAAGTTAGTAAGGACCTTCATTGAGATAACTTGTTTTTAACAACACAATAAAAAAAATATATTTTTATTAACTCTGAACGGGGGTTAAAAAGATTGCTAATATATGGACTATCTAATGAAGATAGACCCTAAGGCTAAGATCTCTCTTCCTAATTCTATTTGTAAACGCGCAGGGAGGATTGAAAAAAAGAGAGGATTTAATCTAGGTGGGCGTGGAATTTCGGGCCTTTTCAAGTCCAAAATCCTCGACCTCCGTACTATATTCCACTTATAAAACTGAACGAGTTCTCATCCCTGTACATCACTTCGGAAATTGACTCTGATGAATCGTTGTCATTCATTTGTAACTGATCAAATCGAGAATCAATCGGACAATCGCTATGAAATATTTTCTCATATAAATTAATTGGATAAGCTTGATTCTAGTGCTCGAAAGTTGTAACGCCCCCGTACCTTGAGCGTACCGTCTGTCGGTAAACAGAAAGGGAATAGAAACGATATGAGGACACAGGTTGAACCATTTTTGGGCCGCTGAAGAAATGATTTATGAAACTCTTTAGTAAGCGAATCGACGAAAATTAAATTCTCGATTTATTGGCTTGTTTTATGAGTTATTATAATTCGAAAGCCTGTAAAAAAAGGTCGGTAGAAAGGGGGGGGGGGACGAAATTGAGTGGGGGGGGGGAGTCAATGAATAAACAGAGAGATAATGATTCGTTTATTATTGTATCAAATTTAAACTATGTTATTTTATTTTATTTTACGCAATTTAATTAATTGAATTTGAAATTTCATTAATTTATCATGTACAATATATATTCAACATTTAATTAATTTCAATTTAATATTATGTAAATTAAAAATGAGTTATTTAATTTATCTTAATTACGTAATTGAATTTGAGCTGTTTAAAATGATATCAAATTTTCATAATCAAAATAATTTCTTTAAGTTTGAAATTCAATTAACTGATTTTCTGCAAAATTGAATGAAAAGTGAATAATTTTTTCACTCTTTCGTATAAATAATTATAATTATCAAACAATAACAGTTTATAATGGTCTAATCAAAATTTCCGGACGAATAAAATTACTAAAGGATATAAATTATGGGCTATTGAATAATAATTAATAATAATCATAAATATAAAGTTGTCAAATTATATACATAGAACAAATAAAAATGACAAGCACGATAAAAAGTAAAATAAAAAATGCCACGAATGATACAATTAATGAACAATTTTAGGGACCGCGGATAATAATTAAGTTATATTTTCAGAGCCATAGAGAGAGAAAGGGAGGAGGAGAGAGAAAGCAATAGAAAATATTAACGAACACAAGCACTTGGGATTTTTTAATTAACATGCATTTATAATTCGAGACAAGGTAAACGCAAAATGCCTTGGGACTTTCGTTCACCCTAGGGGTTACATCCCGATACCAAGCACAGGAACAGTCACGTGAGGAAAATTAAAACGTACCACAGACTCCCAAAGCTGACGATCTGTCAAATCAAAGCCTATTCGTTGTCTCTTTGAAATTTGACTTTTTTCTGAAGCGTTCGTATCAACCAATATTCATAACATGAATAGATCATTTTTTATTCATACATCGTTCTTTTGAGTAATTCAGTCTTATTGAGAAATTTAGGACCCGGAAAATAAATCGATTTTCAATATTTTTTTCTGACGGAAGTATTAGAATGAAGAGTTAAAAAATATTAGCACATTTGATGCATGCTCGTGCTACTTATGAGTTACTTTTTTAATCGATGAATATTGATAAAGATGAAAAATTATATTTATCTATTGTGAATTTTTATACGCAAATGAAATATTTATAAATTATGCATTTACATAAGTATAATTAAATTGGATTTAATAAGATAATTAACTTTTTTATGTTTATAGAAAACATAAGTTTTTATAAATATAATAAAAATATTAGTTCTCAGAAGATAATGATCATATCTCCTTCCCAAATGACCAAATCATTTAAAAACCGTAATATTCGTGTTTCATCGGTAAAACATTTATCTGAAAACAAAATCTCGAATACGATTAAACCCAGTAAATATCAGCTCAGACGGATTATTTGTTTGAATTCGCAATTTTCATTCAGTGGATAGATAAATTGGATTTTCTTGTTCTATCCTGATCGTAGCTTGAAACGAGAGGGACATCTTGGCGGTTCGATTTACCAATGGTCTTTAATTACTCACAGTCGTATCGTTCTAATTAAATTACTAGAACAATTACACGCACCAGGGGTGGCCCTTCGTCCTTCGGGTATTTTCGTTTTCTTTTTTGTCTTCTTCTCCGGGGCCCTTTTTTTCCTCGTCGTTGGGCTCGCCCATTCGACCTTCTTTTTTATGCCACCTTCGGTCTCTCTCTCTCTCTTTCTCTCTCTTGATCGAGCGATGGAACGAGTTTCCTCGAATTCTTTTGCGCAGGAGAAATAAAATAAAAAAAGGGCCAAAGAGATAGGATCGTTCGGGATCCTCCACTTCTTCATCGTCCTCCACCATTTCCCTTCTTGCCCATCTTCTCTTTCTCCCTTTCTCCCTTTCTTGCCCTTTTTTGCATCTTCCTTGTTCGTTTTTCTTCACGAACTTTTTTGGCTCGTCCCTCTTATTTCTTTGTATACATCGCGGCCCTTGAGGGAATGTAGAAAAAAAAACAATTTAAAAAACATTAATGAAAATAAAATGAAAAAGCGTTTGCCTGTGAGGATTGGGTAAATCGATGTTCTCAGGACGGAAGCAACGACACGATCTGAGCCATACCTGAGGCAGGAAAGATTGAGAGTGAGAAAGGAAGGGGTGGGGGAAGGCAAAAAGGGATTCCGAGTGTGATCAACGACGTGCAAATTGGTGCTGACGTTGAGTTTGGTTTTACAAGCATCTTCTTTGCCTCCTCCGAGTGTATGCAGCACCTCAAGGAGAAAAAACAAGCTCGCAAGAAAAAAAAGAGGGAATATCTTCGTCGCAACACCTTCACAGCTATAATTACGGTGCCTGCCACGCGATGCTTCGGAAAGACTATAAATGTCGATGCTTCCAAGTACCAAGAGCGCAACGAGGGTCCGATTTTCGATGAACGTGTAAGGGCGTGAAAGATTCTGCCGTGCGACGAACCCAGGGTCCCTTTAACGATAAAAGTCTTTCAATGCTATTGACCTCGGTAACGAACGAAGGCGAGAAACCAAGAAGCACGTAATTCATTTTTACGTCTAAGAACTCCACAGGGTAAGTGTAATATGATTAGAGAATAATCAACTTTTGACAGATTCGATCAAAAGGCAATAACACTGGAACTTGATGGAGTCCGTGAATGAAGACGTAGGTAGGATTCAATACTGATAACAGTCGGTGCAATTCGAGACAAAACTTCCAACGAAGCTTTTAATCGCCAGTTGTCAGTAGGCTTATCGGCATTTGGTGGCAAGAGACCCAATGATGGCATATGTCAATAGACCTGAAGACAAGTCATGGAAACAGGTCGGATAACAGTAAACCTGTCATCAGCTATTTGCATAATGATCTGTTATCATGTCTGTTGCCATCTCCTGTCGTCAGCTATTATCAGGCTAATAGACTTGATGACAAGTCATGCATGAGACTTGATGGCTGCTGACGCCAATTGCCGATACCAGCTGATACCGATACATGGTAGATGATGTCAACATACCTGATGCTACTTGACACCATTGACTTAATGGCAACTAATTTCAAAACGATATGATCACTGATGGTAATACCTGATAGCGAGTACAGCCCACTTCATCGCGAGTGATTCCAAGCGTATGCCAATAGATTGGTCATTGTCTCTAGCCCTCTCTTGCTATGAAGCATCCAGGCAGTTTTCTCGTAAAATCCAAATGTCAAAAGCGCAAACATCGAATGCCTCATCAACGTCTCCTCGCGTCTATTATGCACCGGTTAACCCATCGCAACTCCTAACTTCATTAGACGGTCACCCCTGGCGCGCTTCCGCTTTAGAAACGTCCATGCTCGACTAATTTCTTCCTCTCGGCTCTGGGGCAACGGCACTATGATCCTACACGAAGTTAACGAGAGCCAGCCTGGCGAGAGTTAAGTACCGAGCTGGGAGGGATACACTGCGGACTGCATCGCCAGCGTTAGGTCCATTGAAGTAACCGTGCACATATTCATACGCGAGTATACAGGGTGGCACGAATGAACTCACTGTAAGCAGTATTGGGTCATTCGTCAGGTCAAGAAATCGCAATCGTATCATGATTTTTTTTTTGTTCATTTTGAACAATTCCTTGGCTCGCGAAATCATTTTGAATGACTTCTTCAGAAATGACCTTTCAGAAATACTTTTTGCAAGTTTGGTACACAATTTTATCAATGCTCGTACAAATGAACCCCCAAGCGATTTCTTAAAAGACTTATTAATTAAAAACGAAATTGGTACAACCCCCATTTTTGGCACTTCGTAGAACTAGCCAGACACCCTGTACAGACGGAGATACCGTCCGTATCGCCACGGTCTTTTGAGCGTGCAACAGTGCGATGAAGTGCGCCCGACTACTCCCTTTGATTGCGGCCACTTGGCTTGGCGACTTCGAAATTCCCTTTTTCCGCGGTCTCAACCTTCTTCCTCTAGCGTCAGACGGAAGAAAGTGCGACCAAACTCGGTGGCACGTTACACTTTCTCCACGCAGAGAACCGAAGATGGCGGGGGTCGGTGATAAATTCCTCAGTTGAAACTGCGAAAAGAGTCAAAGGTCTCAGCAGTGGAGGGTTGAAGTTAATTAGAGCCAGGTAGCGCATAATTAGTCCTTCGGAGACACTCAGCCTAAAAAGACTTTCCACTTCTTTTTTTCCTATCCGTTTTAAAAGTGAAAATTTCCGTCGATATATTTTTGAGGGGGGCAGAATGGCGAGAGGGTTGAAGGAAGTTGCGGGGGTGTTGAGATGCCTGGGTGACGATCCTCGGGCAATAAAGTCTCGAGTGCTTTTTCAAGGATTCTTGGAATACGTCTTTGAATAACCCTCGTCTTGGAATGCCTCTTCATTTAGTTTTTTTCTTTATTGTTATTTTTTGTTGAATATTATACTTCTTCATTTTTTTCTGGGTCTCAGACGAGGAGGCCGGGGGAGGCGAAGGCCCGATGACATCCAGTGACGAGCCAACTTTCTGACGCTTCGACTCTCGCTGAATAATAATCGGTGAGAGCATCTCTTGACTTCTTGTCCCTTGAAAGAATTTGCACGCGTACGAGTCTCGAGAACAAAGTAAACGCGAGTCGGCGGAGGAATGATGATCGAGATGATGATTATCACGAAAAATGTCGAGGAGTTCACTGATAAAAATGCTGTGTCAGCAGGGACTGCCAATTGGCAGCTATTTGCTAGTATACATGGGATTGGCAGTCAGGAAGAGCGAAGAACATCCAAAGTGTCACGATCTCTCGTCTCGTTCAGTCGATTTTCAATTTGCTTACCATTCGCGTCGGTTTTTTGATTTTTTTAATTCTTTAAATTGTCAGAAGGCACTTAAATTTGTAGTCATTTATAGAATTGATAAGAAATATGAGAATATCAAAAGTGTCATATTCTTTCATCCTGTTGGCGTCAATTCTCAATATTTTACAATCCTCCATCTCTTTTATGAGATTTTTTTAATGACCCGACGTTTTTTTCCTTCTTCATCGAACAATTTCTCAGATACGATACGTGCTTGTTCCGAGTACACGAATCACGATTGAGAAATGAGGGAAAACCGAGAGGGCTCCGAAATTACGTAATGTCACCTACGCCTCGCGATAGGAGGCCCTATCTGGCCCTTCTTACCGCCGCAAAATCTCACATGACCCTCACGATTGTGACTCGCGATAATCATCGACGCGTTCGCCGATTGAATTTGCCGGCTCTTAGGTCTCGTGATAGATCCATATTTTACGAAACGGCTAGAGAGAAGGGCATTCGAGGATTCCAATTGGAAGTCTGTTATCGGATACCCTTTCCAAATGCCCCACCAATCACATCATCATTACCCAATGCCTTGTCTTCAAAAATACTGCTTCGACTTAATATTGCATCCAAAATTGTTCAAAAAGTCTTCCTCCTCCCCCTCGCCTTCATAAATACGCATGTACCTAAACCGAAGTCTGCAATTTCATTTAGAAGAGGCATTAAGGGTGGATTTCGCAAATAAAAGCAAAATTGTACATTCCTACAGAATTACAATTGGGGAATGACATTTTTTGTTTGTTTGGAGAAGAGGGAAGATAAAGGGTATTTAGTAAAATGCAAAAGTTCCTAAAGTGTTTTTAGAAAAATGCGAACAATCCTAAGGGGCTTTTAGAAAAGTGCAAACAATCCTGAAGGGTTTTTAGGAAAATGCAAACAATCCTAAAGGGTTTTTAGGAAAACGCAAACAATCCTAAATTGCTGGGTATCCATGATGTTGAAAGTGCAAATTGAACTTCATAATGATTCGCGAGAGAACGAAAAGTATTTCATGAATGGTCATCGAGGGAGTCTTTTTTAGAACCACAGAAATACCAATTTTCAATATTTTCTCCCGATAAGAGTACGGAGATGAGAAAGTAAAAATTTTACATGCAATTGCCGCACCGTCTGCCCGTCCTTCAGGTAATTTTTTTAATGGAGGAATGTGAATAAACAATGGAGTTTCTATTCTTTGTACAAAATGCATCTTCTACTACATGGCTAATCGGTGGTAGTGCTTTTGTCAACGTGCACGATCTGAAATGAAAAATAAAAAAATGCACTCTCAGTGTAATAGTAATCAAAATTACCAAAAATACCAAGCCATAAAAAAAGCTTGATTTTCGTTGGAAAAAAAATGCAATCATGACTATCGTGGAACGAGAAATCGTTCTACAAATAAACAATCAATTAAAAGTTCTCTATTGAAATTATATAGCACAATGAAAAACAGATAATCCACTTTTAGCAGGATCTAAATAGAAAATACTGAAAATGTCGAACCGTGGAAAAAGTAAATTTTCATTGATAAAACAGATTAAATAATTGAATATAAACGAATAAACAAAAAAAGAAAAATCAACCTCCCAGTCGAAGCATAAAAAATGTTTCAAACTCCAGTAGCTACAGTAGCTCTCATTTATTGGAGTACCAATTCCATCGAGTTCACTGTACCGTTAAAAAAATATTTATCGAAAGTTCGTACTCGAATTAGTTCGAGATTCGTTATGAAAAAAAAGTTCACGACGTCTATATGTATATCCATCGTAAATATTTATACGAATCTCTCAAGCCTATGCATCTCAATGGTACTTCGATGTCGCTGAAAATGTACGTAAGTGGATTCGTTAAGAAAAAAAATCGAATAGATTCTATTCGTTAAAAAAGAAACGTAGACAATTTATACTTCGGGCTGAAGATTTTCGTAGTCAAAACAAACGGTGGGACAATTTTTTTTCCTTTCCTGTCAAGCCTACGTTCAACATTGGAGGCTCGAGAGCAGCGACGAAGGTAATTGAGCAATCATCCAACGGGATTTTGAGTTCGTGCGGTATATCTACACATAGCACGCCCACGCAGGCATACACATTGACCATTCGTATTTCTAGTTGTTGCAGGTTCGATTTTTTTTTCAGGAACCCTGTTATATATTTAATGAGTACCGAGAATTTTTTTTACGTTGGTGAAAAGTTCGAGCAGTCCATTACCGAACATCAAAACTGAAATCGTGAATGGACTGGTGCTGTTCAATTTTTCAAAAAAATAACTTCATCATATTGATATTATATTCATATTTAAAAAATAATTGTAATAACATTGACTAATAAACGTGATAGAACAGATGTTTTTGAAAAATAGAAGAGATATAAAATTATTAAATATCGATTATGATTATGTAAATAAATAATTGTAATAATTAAATACCATCAATTGTGCAATGATAATTGTTACGTATGTAATTAATGAAGTTTAACATAATAATAACAATAGTAATAATAACACTTTGTAATCGATGTGATGTTTTCGCAATAAATTATAATATTTATAATAACACTTAGTATATAATATTTATTGAAATAAGTAGATATATTTATATATGTATACAGGCACCATATTAATGCCATTATCGCAGAAAAACACGTGCGTCTACGTTGAAAAAATATTTCGTAACGCTCTCTTCTTCCATCCTTCCGTGAATCTTTGATCGTCCTTTGATGTTTCGTTCTCCTTAATCATCTCCGCTTCTTTCTATAAAGTGTAAGGAAAAGCCTCTTTAAGCAGAAGAATGATCCAGGTTGTGTGATCAGAGAAAAAAGACGGAGAAGACAGAGGAGGGTGTGATCAAAGAGACAAGATCATGAGAGTGAAAAATGGGAAAAGAAAGAAGAGAAAAAATAGAGATAAAAATAAAGCAAGGATACCAGAAGGAAAGGTTCACAGATTGATGATTCAGATTGATCAGTCGAAACTTTGAATATTTATAATAATCGTAAAAATGCAACAACTTATTATATAATAATACATGTTTTATTAAATGTGCAAAATAATAATTTATTTCAAATTTATCTCATTTTTAAATATTGAATTATGAAAATTTTCCAGTTCATCGAAAAAACCTTCGTACCGTTGGATACATTTTTTAAATTTTGAGATACGATTATGGCGATCAGTAGAAAATAAACATTTCTTTTTTTCGTACCAATCGTAAACGGACCGATGTTTTTTTCACGTCTCAATTTTTCGTTTCCACGCGAGGTAGCTTTCGTAGTAGTCAAGCATACAATGCAATTATGTCTGTTCACATATTTGCAATGTCGTTTACGCGCTTTATCTTGCTACGTGTGACGTTCTCGTCCACTGGCTCGCCACCGGCGAAACCGCGACCCGCGTATTTCCTCTGATGACGCCGCGCTCGAAAACCTCAACCCCCTTTGCTCTGCTGCACTCTTCACCCCGTTTCAAAAACACACCACGTTATATGCGGACACAATTATTTAAGCGCGATAATATAACGCAATTAAGCGAATTTTATGCGTTGCGTTTGGACGAGCGCACAAGAATTTCGTCAGTTTCGCCCGTTATCGCTTAATGTTGCTATATTTCATAATTTCGGAACCGTGACGTTTTATTCTTTAATATAATATTTTCTCTCGTTCATCAGTTTTATATTTATACATATTTTTTATGTTTTCTTTTTTCGACATCATTGTCATATTTATATTTTTCATTTTACATTTGTTTACGCTTTTTCACTGTTTTCTATTTTATTAATGATATTTTCGTGTTTATGTTTTATTTAATATTATTAATTTTTTTTCGTATTTTTCAAATATAATTGATATAATTCTGGCATTTATATTTTTTTTATATTTTTGCATTTTTATTCATACTTGGAAATTTATTTTACATCGTGGCTCTGTTGCGAAAGCCTCTCTGCAGCCACGCACGAATTAATCGTGTAATCAATTGTACGATAAATCCATGATTTTTGTGTAAAGAGAGAATTCCTCAAAGAAAACAAAAACTGTGTAGAACATAAAAGTCGCTCGAATCTCAGTACAATTAAAATTATGATTATTACTTTCATCTCATTCACCTTGGAATCCTGAATAGCCAAAACAGTTATCGGGTCGAATTTTTATTACCATTTTTTGAAATACTGCCACCGACTGATTTAATTAAAATTAATGAAAAAATAATTTCATGACGATGTGAATGAAATAAGGATTGAAAAGGTTTTGATTTATAAATCGTCAATTCAATTTATACATAAAAAGTCTTTCATAGAAGAAAGTAGTTTCACTAATATTTAAATGTTTTATGCGTTGCGAATTTTAATTAGAAAGTTAAATTACGGTCGAAACGATGGAAATTAAATTACGATTAAATCACAAATAATTAATTGGGAACCCACAAAAAATTGAAATATCGGATCGTTCGAATCTCATTAAAACGAAAATCCCATTATTTCTTTCAGCTTTCGTCTGAATTTAATTATCAGTTCTCTCGAAAAATAAAATCAATCTGCAACACGTCCTATATTAAATGTCGATTTAATTTGATCTAGATTCAAATAAAATTTCCTTTTTTTCCGTAATAAATTTTATCGCTTTCCTCCCACGAAAATGGATGTTCCGGAAAACCATGTCTAAAGAAGAAGGCAAAAGATACTTGGTTTTCCAAAAAGCTCGAGTTTCTTTGTTTTTTTTTTTTTTACTGTTCAATTAATGAACCGTTTCTATTTTCACCGTGCAGAAATTGTTATGGGCAAAAAATCGAGAACGTGGGATGGAATCTCAAATAAAGTTACCACGATATACGATAATACGAATAACGCACTTTCTTTTTCGATGTTTTCTGGAAATAAGCAGTAAATGCGAATTCGATTATAGCTATATTTAATTGCGGACTCGCGTCAGGAGCGGGCTTTGGGGTCGATCGTATCGGCGAGACGGATTTCTCAAAGATTTTTTTTACATGTACATAATGTACATCGAGGTCGATAGCCTGATGGGATTCCGTATGAATTACTGGCAATTGTATACGATATGTATATAGGAACGTCGCCATCCCTCTTGTATACCAATTGTAATCGATACTATTGACTATCACCTGCCCCTTGGCGGTGACAGAATATACCATCGTGCGTTACAATACACGGATGTATTATATGATTGCCTAGATGCATGCTGATTCGCTGACAGCTACGAATGAACATACGCCCTTCCTATATTGCCAATCCACGTGTACACGTTCACATATCTTGGTCTTCGCTATGGATATCCTTATGATCCCTCTCTGATTTCGCATTCCCTGATCTGCTTAGCTGATAGGTACCCATGGATCGAATTATCGAGAAATTTTATACACCTAGTCGAATTGCTACGTCGAGCGAATACGAGATACTCGATATTGGCGCCAATGCTTTTGTTTATGTAATTATCAGGGTAAACGTATATCTCAGCGAGTTCAAGAAATCTTATGAGATTGGAAATCTTTTATGGCAATTTTCTAATTTTTGAAATGGGGTTATGTAGTTTTTACGTGGGAACGCGGAAATCTTCTGTGAGTAGTTGTAGAAAATTTAGTTTAACTTTATACGAGATTTATCCTAGGTTGATCTTGAAGTTTATTTATTTTTAAAATAGTTCTTTATTTTCATTGAGAGTTATGATAATTTTCCAACTTTCTCTCAATATTATCTAAATTTTATTTAAACTTTAATTTAATCTTAGAATTCATCTCAAAGTTTCTTTCTTTCCAAATCAGAATTATATTTTTGCAGGCTACGACGATTTTTTTAAAGAGGTACATCGATTGTCTTTTCATTTTGCACCGAAAATATTTTTAACGAAGTTTTCTAACTTTATTACAACTTTAACTCAAATATTATCGAGACCTACGAAAATTTATTTATCATACAGGAAAAAACATTTTTTATTATTTTAAGCAAATGGACGTGGAACGTTCTCTGCCTTAACAGAAGTGAAACAAAAATAAAAATGATACTAAATAATGCTATAGTTGAACACAATTGATGCCTTAATCACTATCGTAATTTTTCTCACCGGTAAAAATTAATTTGTAATCGAAATTTTCCATCATCGTTTATCGAGAAATTTTTCGGGGATTTATCACAACTTCCTTCATCATTTTTCCCACCGGTGGTATTTACTCATTGCATTTTATCTATCTCGTCGAAATAAATGTTCTCTCATTTAAACGAGCACACAATGCCGATGGAACTTTGATCAATGCTCGAGAAAGAGCTGCGCTGGTCCAATCCATTTTCCATCGGTAAATGATGAGCCAGCCACGAAAACCTAAGATTTCTTCGACGGAGTATCCAACCATATACAACGAACAAGTTGAGATGAAATTAAAGTAAACTTAAAAAGAGTAGTGAAAAATATTTTCGACACGAAGCAAACGGAAAACGATCTGCCGCTTTTCCAAAATCAACACGACTGTTGACAAAACAATTCCATTTGAAAAATAAATAAACATCCATAAAAAGCTGAGACAATGTGTAGATAAAGTTGAGATAAAATTCAGATAAAATTCAGATAAAGTTCCGACCAAAGTTAAATGAAGTTTAGGTCTTCAATTCCGGATTAATTTGGGATGAAGAACTTGCGAAACGTTTCATTTTGTCTTCGGTCGTTTGGCGACCTCTATTTGGAAAGCATCGAAATTTTGCGATAACCGGCATTAGTACTGAAAGATTCAACGCCTCGGATATTTCGAGTTTCGAGGAGAAGTTCCAGGGTTTCGCTATTACGGTGGCTAGACAACTGTCTAGAGACTGTACATGATTCGGACTGCGCATCATTCAATTAAACTTTGTTCCTGTAAGTTACTTATGCCGGTGTCGGACGGTCAGGTAGATGAATACAGTTGGTTTCGCAAATGGATACGAAACTTTGACAATAGGTCGGAAATGGAAATATACTCTTTAACGATTTTAGAGTCTAGTGGAAAGTATCACCGGGTGTCGCATGACAATGACCAAAAAGGCATTACCGATTTCTGTGGGCTGCTTGTTGATGGCAAAGTGATCGGCCACTCTTGGCAAGTTGGACTTCTACATGGAATATTACATCTCGAGGACGAGAGCGAAGTTGAAGTTCCTCCATAGTAACATTCGTGTGAATACAACTGATCAATGCGATCTAGGACTCTACCTTCAGTGTTGATAAGGGGCTCCGGATGAAATGGCAAGTATTCACTTGCCATTTCACCTGTAAATACATGTGAATACATATTTACATTTCAGCCATGTAAATACATTTGGCAGGAAGGACCGTCAAAATTCATTGAAATATCCAAATTAATTAAAAAGCGCATTGAAAAAATATAAGAATTTTGATGATCACTAATTACGTCGAAATCAATTGTCTCAATGATTTAAAATACAAAAATGCAGTGAATTATAAAAAAAAGCAGCTTCTAGTTCAAGTCAAACCACGAGCTGACGTCTCCAAATAAATATGAGGAGAATCAGGGAGTACTGATACCTATTTTGGTGCGAGTATCAAGAAAAGGAAATGCTAGCCCCAAATGTATGACTTCCGTACCTGGTATAGTGCAGGAGCGTTGGCCCTCTGACGCGAGAGCGCTTCGTCCGCAGCCACCTGGCAGATTCTCGGGGAACTACGAACAGCCGCGCTGACGTGAAACAATTTTACCCGATTCGCATCAAGTCCGTCTAGAATCGCATCTAGATCTGATCGGAGTCCGGTCAAGCGCCCCCGAACGTGGCGCCGTCGTTTCTCGACACGACCAACGCGACCGCCATCTTGTGGTTCTTGGCATCAAACAGATCCGAATCCAAACAAGCTACCATTTTTAGGCATTTCCGAGCGAAGCTGAAATCTCTTCGAAAAGTAAACAATCCCACGATATCAAAGTAAAATATGAATTCGGCAAACAACTCCTTCATCATTGGCTCGTTAATTTCGGGAAAAAAAAAATAAATTTATCGCCGTGCGCATGTCTGGTCACTGCGTGGCATGCGGTGGAGAAAGGATGGTGGTCCCATGGTAATTAGTGAGCGCGGTTCAATATTGACGCACATATTTATAGCATCGACGAGAGCCGAGACGGCGTCCCATCCGTGATGTATTACAGCCCGCTGTTTGCCAGTGGAAACATAACACCCATACACAACATTCCCTTGAATTGTCCATGTGTGATCGGTCAATTTACGTATCCCTCTGTTTTCGTACTATCAATTCGTACGCAAATACATCGACTTTCCGCAACGGTCACCAACGAACTCACCGTTAAAAGTTATCCGATACGAAATTTAAACAACCCGAAATATCTTAACGGTGAAAAAAATGTGGCTTCCGCTAAAACGCGAGCTTTCTCTGTCCCTAAGCGTCTTCTCAAATGGCCTTTGTGTATCGCCGCCATTTCGTGACTCCCCCGACACAACATGGCTGCCTAATTTCATTTTCGTCAACTAGGACACTGCGGAGACACGAAATACGATCGACATTGAATCCAAACTCTTGGAATCAACGCAATCCATAAGACACATGAAAGCAACATAACCTACAAAATCTTGCAATCAACGTAGCCTGTAATAAACCCTTCTAATGAACATAACCTACAAACTATTGCAAAAAAGATAACCTACGAACCGTTGCAACAAATATAACCTATAAACTCTGTTAATCAACGTGCCATCAGTGGTTTATAACCTGTAAACCATTGTTATCAATATAATTCATAACCTCTGATAATTACAATTTCCCATGAATAACCGTAAATCGAAATTCCACTAAAATAAGTGGTTTCCCCTAAACCCAATGATGACGTATCGTATTCGTTTTCAGTCATACCCTCCAAAATGATACTCGATCCAAGATCCACCACGGATTCTTGAAACGGGGAAATTTGAATATCGTGAAGAGCCGAGGAGTCTAGAAGGATATATGCGGGGGGGGGGGGAGAGAAAGATATGTAAGAGGAAAATATATAAGAGATCTTGTGGAGTGCGTTACACCACAGCCGGACGGCACAAACATGTGTGTTTGCTGTGCTCTCCCGGTTGGTGCACTACTCGAGATGATAAATATCTGTCGAGACTATGCGGAAGAGACAGCGTGAAAGAAGGAGCTCGGGCGAGGGAAAAACCAAGAGAGATGAAGCATTTTCATAGGACACGACGTCGTGGCCGACGAATCCGTCGCTTGGTCTTCGTCAACGATCCCCAGGAAAATATGCAATATACAGGGTGATACATTTCAAGGTGACTGTGTGTTCTTTCTGTTTCTGGAAAGGATATTTTGATATTGAAATACATATAATATAATTTTTTTTTTTAGTAATTTTCGAAAAAAGTGGGTTTATTTCGAAAAATGTTTTCTTAAAAAATATTCGTCCGGAAATAAAACGAAATATCGAAAAAAAATTCGTGTTGAAAAAAAATAAAATTCTATTTTAGGATCAACAGAATAAAGTTCATTAAATTTCGAATGAAGAACTTGTCCGTTTGAAAATGTATCTGATTGTTCTTTTTTCCTGTCATGTAACAAAAAAAGTTTTCAGTGAGCTTCTCGTTTTCGGTATATTCAATTATTTTCATTTTGCAATATGATTTTGATTTTTTTTCTCCAGAGTACTCAATTTTTTGGACAATCGGTGTCTATATATATATTTTTTTAAATAGCTTAATAAGTAATGGAAAATTGATGTTTTTTTGTCGTTAAATCTCAATACGAAGCTGTCACTATCTGGACTTAATAATTGTTGTTCCACGGTTCTATATACAGGGTGTTCAAGCAACATCGCGTGCCGCAAACAAATCTCAAAAAACAGAAGTGAATCGATAAACGTTTCTTACAAAATATTTATGATTCAGAGGGGGAAATCTGATTGTGATATTTGGAAATAAAATGAAAAATATACAGCATTTACAGAATTACGCGATCTATTATATGAAACAGAATCGTATATGATTATTTTTCAAAAAATAGCTGATTTTCAATCAGCTCTAAAAACATATCTTTTCTAACTTAAAAAATGTTGTCTTCGTTTTTGCAACTTATTCGAGGTGTGCGACAAAAACGGATCACTCTGTATACGTATAGAGTGAGCGTTTCGTCCTAAGCGCATACATCCCTTCATTGCTTTCCTCTTCAGCCCTTCACCCCTTCGACCTCGGTTATATCGTAATTAATTAATCAACGAGAAGACTGCGCGACGACGAACGAGCTCCAGGACGGTAATTGCCTCGTCCAGATTACGGAAAATAAAAAAAATCTGAAAATATATTAAAGCAATTTCGAGGGACGATACTTGCGACAGTACCCAATGAAAATTGAGTTGAGAGAAAAATCATAAAATTGTTAAATTCGCAATCAAGCGGAAATTTGCATGTTCATTGCTCCAGTACATAGTCTAAAGTCCGAGAGAAAATGTATGACAGAAATTACTCGAATATTTTATGGGGGGTGGAGGTCAAGTCGAAGGTTAATTTTGACAATTATTTATGGTTAGTCGGTCGACGGAATAAAAATTCCATATGATGGCATTTATTCCACATATCTTCGAGTATCCTTATAATTTTTTTCAAAAGATTTCGTAATAAAATGGGGGCGCTGAAGCTGGAGAAAACGACGCAATCCCACATCGGCAATTATTTATTGATTGATATATATATATTTTTTTTGAACATCGTAACGACATTTCACTTTTAAGTATCCAAGAGGTCTTCTCGTAACGATAAAAACTTTGTTGAAATAGAATGTTTTTTATCAACTTCTCAATAATTTTTTATCAAACAGGCACTGTTTGTTAAAAAATCGATATATTTTTGATTCTCCGGGTACTTCGAGTTCGATTTTGATCTAAAACCCAAACTATGTTGAACTTTGTTTTCAGGTAAAATATTTGGGACTTCCGAAGCGAAGGAAAAAAATAACGCAGGGAGAGGGAAGGGATAGAAATTTTGAAAAAATCTAATTAAAAACCCAAATTATGTCAACCTCTGTTTCCAAGTAAAAAATGATTAAATTATTATTGAATGATGGAAGTAATAGAATTTTCATTATAAAAATGAATCAATTACGTAACGAAATAATAATTACGTAATTTATTTGAGGATATATAAAACGATTACTGACAAGTTTTACAAATTATTACGAACTTATTACAAAACATTTACATTTGTATTAATCTAAATGTTCATTTGCTTACAATAAATTATTGCATTTTTATTAATTTACAAATTATTACGAAGTTGTTATAAAAAATTGAAAAAAGAACAATTGGGCTTCCGAGAACGTAGGAGAGACAGTGACAATGAAGATAAAGAAGAACGTTATTTAAAGATGAAATAATTTGAATCTTTTTCCAGGTAAGAAATTAAAGAGTTTTCGAAGAGAGGAAGAGGGTTAGACCGTGTTGTAGGTAATAAAAAAATTACACCGTAAATGCCACGTAGCGGTGTGCTGAATTATACATCTCATATGGGAATCAGCGGCGCGATGTGCGTGCGCAATAGTTAAATTGTGGCCATAAAGGAGGCGAGTCAGAGAGCTAACGACTAAATCAGAATCGTCGAGAGATTTGATCGCGGTGTGATTAGGGCTCTCGGGTGTCGGAGCAGCGCATTTATTGCCCCCCCCCCCCCCCCCCCCCCCCCCCCCCCCCCCCCCCCCCCCCCCCGGCCCCCCGGGGCCCCGGGCGCGGGCGGCGCGCGCCTCACAGGCTTTTCGCGATATCGAAGAGAATCGCCTTGCACTGCAATGGAAGCTTCGAACCTGCGACAATAAAGTCACCGATAAATTATAGAGTGAACAAGAATCTGTAGGCCAAGAGCGATCATCTTAAAAAGTTTTTGTTCCAAACAATGCGCTCGACTTTAAAAAAAAAAAAGGATTGTCAAACCCAAACCGAAAAATGGCTCCTCCAGCTAATCCCTTGGCTTTGGCTGAAAAATTTTAAATTGTTTAAATAGAATTTAACAATATTCGTAATTGAATAATTAAAGATGAGTTCAAACATGAAAAAAGATCAAAGTAACCCAAACAAAACCAAACACGAGCACGAACGCCAATTTCGTGTTCGTGTTTTAAAAAATTCCTGTCATAACAGTTTCTCTTTCATTACCTGTGCTTCATCTTAATGTCATCAATAACCATCAAGAGTTCCACTGTACTATTCCTTCCACAAACTTGAAATCTTCGTGTCCAAGTTTTCCAAAGATTTGTCTATTAAAAAAAAGTCGCCTAGAAAAGTGACTCCATATCCTCGTGCCTCAAGAAAAGTGAATTTCTAACCATATCCTTTTAGCCTATCATTCACCATCATCCTCAAGTTATTTTCGCTTGGATATCCAGCGAGGTACACAACGAACCAATAGTCCACTTTACCCAAGATGACTTTTTGGCTATCGGATGACAAAATGGCGAACGAGAATAAAGTCACATGGTTATAATGGTCCCTCGTTTGACAGAGGTCACCACCGACAAAAGCCACGGGAGCGCGGAAGCTTTGGGAACCTAGCTTTCATCGCACGAATGTAATTCGTTCAGGGTGGCAAGTTTCGTACGCGCTGCTACGTAATGGCGTCCGCCATTACGCTAGCGATACCTTTGGCCATCGCGTTGTTATTCGCGTTTATAAGACGCGATGGCGTGACTTGATCGTTTCAACGGGGCCCATGCACGACGCACACATTAACCGCTGACGTTCCTCGTGAAGAAGTGAAGAGGGTGATGTGCGGTTCTATGCGAGAATCCCGAGGGAGAGACCTACCAAAGAGGGTGGCCATGGAGAGATTTGACCTCGTCACGAAAGGCAGCAAAAGGAGGGAAGAGAAAGAGAGAGAGACAGAGACTGTCAAGGCTAGCAAGAAGTGGAGGGTGGATGAAACCAATACTCCCAACGTGCAATCATCCCTCGCGGAACTCAATCGTTTATCGATGATCCCCCATTACAGCCTGGATATTTCTTCCAGTGGTTCCACCGATCGGCCATTTATTTTTACGACTTTTACACGAAGGTTACTTGAAGGACGTTCATTTTATCAGGAACGTTTCAATTGGCTTTATCATTACATCACGATCCTATATTTTGACGGGCTTTTCGGAGATTACGGAATTCTAACTAGCGGAATTTCCACTACGAATGCAACACTAAATGACTGCCGAACCAAATGGGCGATTAATATTCAAAATCAATGATCGATTTTCCACGAAATTGCAGCTCGTCCAATTGGCTTTAAAGACTAACTAAAGATAAACTATTTTTAATCCATACGTGCTATCAGCATTGCCACAAATACTTCCTCCAAACATTGTCATCTATCGTAGAGTTGACTCAGTCGGGTGATCGATCCTTTCCAGCCGCAGAATCCACCTTTCTCATCCGTCATCATAGCCATTTCGTTCCGGACTCAAGAAAACTGCGGGAGACCTACGTCAATAAACTCGGTCTCGCTTTTCACTCCTGGAATCACAGTTACGTCACGACAACGTCAACCCAACGTGACCGCACGTTGAATCAACACACACACGCACCCGCAGTCTGATGTAAAGCTCTTTGATGTTGACTCGACCACGTGTACTTGATTACTTGCGTTTACAAATAAAAACGTGCGTCAACTTCTCGTTCGCTTCGTCCTCTCCCTTACCAAAATGTGGAAGGTCCTCTGAAGAGAAAAAAAAATAAAACATCGACGTACCGAATCGTCGTATTCTCGTTGAGACTTTAAAATCCCACGAATTTTTAGAGCTGAAGTAAATAGAAAGCTTTTTTGATCTCGTACATTCCAAACGAAGTTTTAGACGATGAATAAAGACGAAAGGGCTCTTCGGAGTAGTACGGATGTTTATTTATTTAAATTAATTTTATTCATTTCACCAATATTTATAAATATCCATTATTCTTCTGCATTCATATTTAGAACTTTTTAGATTTATATATCTACATAAATGCGAATCTAAAAGATTAAATAAAAGATGAATACCTAAAATGTAGCAATCATTTAAATTCTAGACTTTGACATTCATTTATGCGTTTATGTAGATCTAAACTTATAATCTAAACAATTGTATGAACGAATCTGAAATAAATCTAAAATCTAAAATGTTAAAATCTGGAATGAAAAAAATGCAAAATCAGAAACGCAGCTGTTCTTGTTTTTTTTTCACACAATTATATACATAAAGATATGTGTTTTTTTCCTTTCACAGATATTTCCACATACATATATTAGACTTCGAAATATTGAAATCTAAAATCTAAAAATCGATGATCATCACCATTTTTGTACTTGAAAATATTGTTTCGATTTCACACGAAAGACGAACATTGGTCAAAGTGTAGCCGAGTTTAGCGTACACGAGTTTTTTTTTAAAAAATACGAAATGAAATTGGTAGCAAAGCCATGTTGCATTTCCGTTGCGTTTATCTGCAGTATCTTTATGTATACATATCAATTTCAATGGTATAACGACGAAACCGCATTGTGTCCTATCTCCTTCCTACTCGCACAGTGATTGCATCACGAGGTCCCAATGCCCGATGTACGTATATCTCTCGGTGCGGTAAGGGTCTCCCCAGGCATGCCATTGCTCCGAGCCGTTATCGTGGAAGAGTATACGTTATACCGATCTCTGTGTATGCCTCTATACCATGTATCATACGGAGCAGTTGATGTTCGAGGAAAGGGATCTTGCGCCGCTTCAAGAAACTATTATATATGCGGTCGCGTATGTACAGGATGTCTCACCTAAAGTGTCCCAAGCTTATATCTCAAAAAGTACGCTCCACAAAAAAAATGTGTTCCGAACAAAAGTTGTGCCGTTTTTAGCGTCGAAAATTATAGCAATGACGTTTTGATCGTGAACACAAACTTCAAGGTCAAGCGAAGGTCAACTTCGTATTTCGTTTCGATCTGTTTGCGGGTTTGTTCGAGGTTTATGCTTCACAGAGAAAACGTTGCATGTACGAGCGCACATGTATAAGCTGTCCTACTTATACTTTAAAAACGAGATATCTTCCAGACAAAACTTGCGCCGCTTTAACTAGGGAAAACAATGGTGGTACGATTTTAATGTTGAACACAAATTCCAAGGTTACTCGAAGTTTAACTTTTCGGTGCATATTCCAAAAGTAAAGTCTGAAAGTATATGTAGTAATTAGATTTTAAAAAATACACGCTTTAAACGAATATTCCAAGGTAGATTTTCGCTTGATTTTTCGCAAACTGTCATATTGACAGTTTGAAGGTCATATTGACAGTTTCCCCCTATTCGTATCGGTCAATTTGAACTCGAATTTCTTTTTCAAAATCGAGTAATTTTTGAGATACGAGGTCGAAACGCTTTCTTCTGGTCACCCTGTATGCGCGTCGAATCGGTCGCACACGTTTTGCACACACGCACGAATGCACACAGGTGCACATATAACGGAGCGTCTCAGAGTTTCGAGGATATCGAGTCATAGTCGTCTCCGCAATAATTGGGTAATTGGGTTATCGAGCGGCCGGGCAAGGAACCGAGAGAGGAAACCGACGTCAATTAGCCCGATACCGTGCTGGACCTCTCAACGCAATTCACCTGCCATCCGGTTACAGCTTACCGGCGAGCCCGCACTCGAATATCAGAGAACGCGGAGTGTGCGGCTATGCCATAAGATATACTGCACATTGTTCAATTATAATCGGACTATCGATCCAGGCTCTAATCAATATCTACGTGTCCCCATCTATCCCGTTCATTACCTCGAGGTGTCACTTTGCGCGGCGAACGGAAACTTGTCGCGTGACACGTTTAAGTACCACATTGCCAAACAGGAGTCTAACTATTTGGAAACGTTTCACAAAAATGGACCATTCGATAATTCGAAAATGGACACTGTCGATCGATAATATCCTTTTTCACCACGAATCGGAGCTACTGTGAAAACCAGAAAATGAACAACGAAAATTACGTGATAATTGGGCTATTACGCCGCGGTGTCTCAATTTTTCGAGGGGATTTGTGATTTATGTTGATTGTTCTATTTTAAAAATTTATTCGCCTTTTCATCGTAGCCGTACTGGTTTTTAAAATTGATTTATATTTTTTCTTATAATTGTCCTGTTTTTCAAAATTCAGTTGCATTTCTTTCATTTTTATAAAAAAATTTCACTTATAACTGCCATAAAACTTTCATTAAAACTGCCGTAGGTAGCTTTTTGTTAGAGCTACCTATGGCAGTTTTATTTCATTTTCTATGAATATAGACTTTTAATAATCGATTCATCTTTTTATTTTTGTCGTTGTATTTCCTAATATTTATTTGACATTATATAAGATTGCACTTCTTTTTTAATGCATTTTTTCAGAGTTGTTTGTTTATATAAATTTCAGTGACCGTTTTATAATAATAGAGTAATAAATAAAATTTAAAAAATAGTTGACTCGAATATACTGACAGTGAAACAAAAAGGCAAATAATTTGCTTGGAAATAGAGCACTTAAATCACAAACGCAAATTTCGAAAAAAGGAGATACTGCAGTTTTAATATCAATGATCACGTTTAATTCACTCTTCATTGTCCAGGTTGCAGCAGTTCCTCGATCCCGTTGATACATTTAATTTTATAATTATCGAATTTTTCGGAAACGCTCCCAGTTACTGTCACGCCAAGTGGTACTTAAATTCGTCACAGACAATTTTCGAGATCCTTTTTCTATTTTAAATCTACCATATTTTCAATCAAATTTCTTTCTTGTTCCATGCATGCATTTTATTTACAAACTTATTTTCATCGTTATTCAATCGATATTATTTTTATTCATTAGAATACTTATTGCTTTTTCATATTTATTTATTACGTTTTAACAGTTATTGTTTATTACCTTTTATTACAGATATGTCATGTGTATTGGAAATGAGATGTCACTGTAGTAGATTTTCAAAATAAATTATTTATATCATGACTGAACAGAGGAAGCAAACATTTGGGTTTAGAAATATAAGCTTTATAAATGGAATATTTGACGTCGGTATGGTACGGATCAAATTCATCGAAAATGGACAAAGCGTGTCCGCGATTCAACCAGTAATGAATGTCCGGAAATCGAAGCTCCGAGCTAGCTATTACAATTTAAAATTAACTATAAACTCCTTGATCACCCGAGTGCTCATGGTTGGAGTCTACATGTTAAAAATAACGCCAGATCAAGATATCACTTGATAATCTGAATAATCTCGATAGTATTTAGAAAATTCAGGTAAAGTAGATTTTGTGTACGTAACCTAGATACCCCAGATATTGTAAAGATACTCTAGATCATTTTAATACTGTTCAGACAGTCTAGATGACTTTATAATGTCCGTATAGTCTAGATAATCCAGTTAATTCTTGGATAATTTATATATTATAATAACCAAACATGTCGCCAATGCAGATCTTGTCCATACAATCTTGGTAATTCAGATAAGCCAGATAATTTAGATAATCTAAATAACCCAGATAGTGTCTTCATAAACTGTATCAATCAGTTCAGGTCCGAATAATCGAGATAACCTAGATAATAATTAGATAATCCAAACTGTCTACATATTACGTCTATATATCTTAATTGCCTATTTTATATACGTTCTATAAAGTACCTCAATGCTTCGCGTGTTTCAATGTAAATAGATGATCTAAAAATTATCTCCAATGATTACATTCCCCGGCGATTCTGATGATTGTCGGAATAATTGACGCAATATATTTGCAATCGTCAGAAGTAATCAAGATTACCGAACTGCTTCCGCGGGGTTTGAAAATGACGTAGAATTCACGAAAGATATCCAGATAATGTCGAATCTGTCGGGCATTTCCAAAGACGATAGAAATTGTCAAGATAATTAGAGTAACCGCGCTGGTAGAGGAAAATAACGAGCGAAATGAAGAAATTAGATCTGACATCGAATGGAGAATTCGCCGAAGAATACGAGGGCTGCTCAGCGAGAAAACAATGACGTGAGATCGCGCGTGTGGTCCAGGACGAGATGATTGGTCACGCGCATGCACTCATGCGGAGAACGTGCCGGTCATTTCTATTCTTGGTGGGAGCGTTTGTCGCAATGTCATTCTTCTTTTATCGCACCATCACGAAACGGTCCTTTGTGCAACAAGGGAGAAAAGGGAACCAAGCGAATGGCGAGGTGTCGCGAGATGGACAAACAAAAATATGCGTATCCACGATGCGCGCCAGAATTTCCGTCTGGACGTTTTCTGGGCCCTTCGTGGAGCCACAAAAAGATCGCCTCAAAGAACGTGAGAAAAGACAATCACCATTGCCGAGGCGAAAAGGAGGAGCAAAAATTGTGAAAACACGAATGGTTTTTTTTTGTTATTTTACTTTCAAAGGCAAAACAAATAAGAAAACTGCACGAGGTAAAATAAGTTCGCACAGAAGTACAAGGGAGAGCCCCACAAATTCTCCGGCTCTTCAACGAGAAGGGGAACGTTGAATGAAGCGCGAATAAGAGACGTAAAATAGAGTCTTTCAAATATGAGGAGCCGGCGCGAGAGGTGCTAAACGAAAAGAGAAATATATTGTGGTTTCGTGAGACGGATGGCCAAAGCTAGCCTGACGTACCGTCACATTTTTTCCCCCCTCATTTACACGCTAATATCCTTCCATCCTTCTCCGCGTACCAATCTTCCAGGCTCCTCTCTCCACTGACGAAAACACCCGATGATGAACCGCGATTTGTCTCGCCAGGACCCACAGCGCGAATACTAAGTAGCCTTCGAGGTTGAAGACGCTGACCTTGGAGACTTGGATGTTCGGGACTCGAATTTTGGATATTTCCCCTTTAAGGTTTGACCTGTTTCAACTTGGCACCCAAGTAACTCCGGTCTTAACTTTTCTACAATTTTGTTTGTAGTTTATTGCAGTACAATTAACTACTTTTGTAGTAGCATGAAAAAATTAGGGCCATATAAAAAGTCTTGGACGTTGATGATTCGGACATTGACGATTTCCACATTGAGGATTTGGACGGTGAAGACTCGACGGTTAAAAATTTGGACGTTGCAGATTTGTATGTTGAAAACTTGGACATCAAACTTTTGGATATCCAAAACTTGAACGTCAACGAATTGGACTACCAAAACTTTAACATCCAAGACTTGAACCTTTAAAACTTTAATATCCAAGATTTGGACCTCCAAACCTTGAGCTTCCAAAAATTGGTAATCTAGAACTCGGACATTAAAAATTTAGACGTCGATGACCTCGATTGTACTTGGACGCGTTGAACGCCGAAACCAAATGGACCTGGGCCCATTTTTGTTCGAGAGCCAAAAGTACGGTCCGCTCGTACATCCGCCAGGTTCACAAAACGTAGATAACGAGGAGGGAGTTGCCCGTGGGGTGTCAGAAACATTCGAGAGGATGAGCTGGGTCCAGCGAGAAAAAGGGAGCTCGTACAACTCGATCTATAGTAGGCTATAATTATATACGTATACACGTTCAGCATATACCACCAGGTAACGAAAGACCGCGATTTGTATCGAATCGCCCATCGCCCTACGCCCTTTTATTCCCTGACGCTCGATATAAGGACCTATGAAAGGGACAGGTTAAGGGAGAGGATGAAACGAGATGAGATCGGGAGACTCGAACTGCGCGTTCCTGCTTCACCAGCTCCGGGAAGCCCTCGGGCGAAGCTCTCGTTCCCCGTACAAATTCCTTCGACGTAATTCGGATTACTGTCGGTATCCTCTCGCTGCTTCACCTACAGGGTGTTCTCTTCAAGTTGACACAGCAAAATATCACCGAAGAGATTCGGCTTTAAAAAAATGTTTCAAACGAAACTATCATAGTGTCAATCAAGAAAAATGACAGTGTTGAATTTTTCACATTTTATAAAAATTTTGAAGGTTATCTCAAGTTCAACATATATGTTTATATCAAAATTGATATTTTTTATTTATATTAACTTCTTGCACTTACGCACTTAATAATATTTTCAATTAAATAAATGAGGCTTACAATATCACTAATAATTAGTCATTGAAAAAAAATATCTTCCGGATAAAAATTGCGTATTTTATTTTTTTAAATGAAGAAGTATTTTTTTTTATTGAAACAAAAAAATAAATAATGATTTTTTGCTTCCTCTTCCGTTCGAAAATTCATAGTTCACTTTGAAATAATCGAGAAAGCTACGACAAAACGAAAAATCACCAAAGCTATCATTCTTGCCGTCCGGAACTGTGAAACTTTTGTTCGAAACGTTTTTTCGTAAAATGGATTCTTCCCACGATATTCCGTTTTTCAGCTTGAATAGTACACCCTGTATAGTTGTATCCAGATCAGCAAGTGCATATGCAAAGAGAAAAAGGGAGCGAGAGATGAAGCGAGAAACGGAGTGAGAGCGACAACGACGAGAAGACACGGCAAAAGTGGCTGCTGTAATCAACTTTTTATTCGGTGTTCGCCTCTCTTCTCACACCTGAGGCTGCAACTCTCGCGTTGGATCCACCCTTTATTTCCGCAAGTGTACACATACTCTTCTCTGGGACTTTCAAAGGGTGATGTTGGGAGGGTTACGGATGAAAGGGACGAGGACTGGAGGTTGTGAGATTTGTTAACTTTTGTATCAATGGACATGCATGTTTAATCGATTTCGGGCTTTTGTTCATCCGCTGGTGTTCGGGAGAGGTCTGGTTAAGTCGCCGGTTCTAGTCCTGGCGCGTTCTCTTTGCGCATGGATTGGCGTTTCATCGGGGTGGAATCGAAAATGGGAAGCTCGATCGAGGCAAGCCAGATACAGCTTCCCCTTATTTCCTTTTTGGTGCGTTATTCGATCCTGATTGAGTTTCGACAGGATTCCAACTGGATTTCCCATGAACTCTGAATCCAATCATATTCTGGAGACCAATGCAACAATTTCCATTCCAATGTCTGTTAAATTAATTAGCTGGGGTTTCTAGCTGGGGTTCAATTTTTCCTAGTAGGATCAATTTTCGAATTGTTCCAGGTCTGGGCAGGGATTTTAGAGATACGTACAAAAATTGAGGTTTCGAAAAAAACTAGATTTCTAGAGGTACCTGGAGTACTGGAGAAAACTGGATTACTGGAGAACATTGAAACACTGAAGATAACTGAAGACCAAACGAAACCTGGATTCCGGAAAAAATATAGGTCTGAAGGAAATTTGACCTCTGAAGGAAACTGGATGCCTGAAAAACAGGAAACCCCTGGAAAAATGGACGCCTGAAAAAAACTGGATTCCTGATGAAAACTAGAGTCTAAAGTAAATTGATTTCGTGGTGAAAATTGGGCTCTCGAAGAAAACTGAAGTTCTGGACAAAAAAGGGATGTCTGATGTAAACTGGCGTTACGAAGAAAACCGGTGTTCTAGAAGAAGTTTCGATAATCAATACAACGTCTTATATTCGTAGGAGTTTTTACTCGATGACGTAAAAGGACTCAACTCGAAGCCATCTAGCGTCTATTCGGCAAACGCCGAGATTCAAGGAGACGCTTGAACAATCTCGGATTCGCGTTCGGCTCTGGCTTCCGGATTTGAAAGCCAGTTTGGGGTCAGGATATCGGGAATAGAGTTGACGCATCCTTTTTTTCAGCTTTATCACTGTCACCATTTACATAACCTTCCCCGATGATGCTTCGAAAGGGCATCAGCAAATGTGCATGAACCTTCCGAGTCGAAATTTCGAACCTTTTTAGGACGACGCGTCAATAATTTTGGGATTAGAGCGCGGCGAAATACTCGAAAAGGTTTTATACATCTGTGGTTGGATCGATGGCTTTACGAGATTATCTGGCGTGTTCTGTATCGCGTGCGCGTGCCGAACGCGAAGCTTCGGGACGGAAGGATCGATCTCCAATCAACTGACAGAGCCGTGCAAAACTCTCATTCCCAACCAACACTTCGCCACGTGGGTGAGAATTATGCACACACAGAAGCATCCAGCTTACAGTTCGTACATATCAGGCTTAGTTCCGGGTATCTCGTAACCTCTCAACGTCCAATCTTCTCTGGCCTCTCTTCCCCTCCCGCTATGACACAACACCCAACGTTCTCGCTGGCGCTACATATACCTAGTGCTAAGTTTAACGGTCCCTTCTAGGATTAGCTTACGACTGAGCGCCAGGTGCACCTGATGCAGCCCTGCTACCATCAACTCCAGGCTGAGGTTTAAGCTGTGTGCCAGGCTGATCATTGAACTGAGCGCCAGGTTCAGCTCAGATGCATGTTCAGTCTCAGGATTAGCTTCAGGCTCAGCTTACGCCAAGTTTCAGGTTACACTGCAGTCTAAGTAATGACCTGCGTATTTGCTCGGACTATGTTTTTCCAGATTCCTACGTAACTTCATTGTTTATCAATATTTTGTAATGAAGAAAAACCTGGTCGTTGTTAAGGGAATGATGCAGCGCAGCGGATCGCATTCTCCGTTCTTACCGATTGCGCTTGCATCCTTCCGAAGAATCAATATATTTCTTGACTTGTCACTTGTTCACTGTGCTAATTCGTAGCCTCCGTCGCTACGATAGCTACCGTAAGCTGCAGCAGGGAAAAATGTCGAAAAAATATTCTAGAACCGGTTTTCCCATTTTCCTACTCTAATTTTGTACTTTCGGCAAAAACTCGGGCATTTTCGTAATCAGCGGAAAATTTCCGATCAAATACACCCTTTTAATACTTAAAAAACGGAAAAA
>JAPYZI010000845.1:0-40644 GCA_030523105.1 Ophioninae sp. A BG-2022a
TCAAGTGGACTTTCCGGGAAAACTATGAGAGCTATCGATACGAATCCAACGCCATTATTTAAGTTAGGCAAAAACCTTTTCCAAACTCACCAATTGAATCCCCATGGCATATGAGAAGCCCCCTCTACGACCTTTTGAAATATCGTGATTTTTGAGATTCCGGCAAAATGGGCCTGGGAGGTCGAAAAAAATTTTTTTTCGTTTTTTGAGTATTAAAAGGGTGTATTTGATCGGAAATTTTCCGCTGATTACGAATATGCCCGAGATTTTGCCGAAAGTGGAAAATTAGACTGGGAAAAATGGGAAAACCGGTTCTAGAATATTTTATCGACATTTGTCCCTTGAAATTTTGGGTATTCGGGGAAATAAATAGTATATTTGTGTAATATTTCGATGTAGTAAAGGACGTGTTCGTCATTTCCTTCAAGTCTGACCGAGAATCTAGCAAATGCTTTCATCCGACTGTCTCGTACCCCAATGATGGTCGACAAACAATTGGCCCTCATGGAGCCTCCTAACGACTGAGCTCCCATTTTAAAATGGCAGGCGAGCCTATGTGGCTAATTGGAATTTAAAAGTGAATTACCATGGCTGACGAAGCGAATAATTCTATAGCACTTAATTTGATTATCGCGAGACCAACCGATTTTGTTTCCGTCAGTCAACCGATCGAACGATCGAGATAGTGCAACAACGACCTCCGGAGGATGCGAGAATTTTAATTCTCCCGGTATCGAGAGGCTTAATGTTGAAGCTGTACGGGAATTGTCACATGTAATTAATGCCACCTCGTCGGGGGATTCCTGTTCGTGAGCGCTCGTTCCCCCCAAGTGTGATGCGCGCGGAGCCATTTGCGTTTAGCAAACTCAAACGTTACATAATTTACCGGCAATTATGCGGCGTCACATCACAAGGGTGTCGGGAGAATGGGCAAGAGAGACAAAATTGGCGAGGAAGGGAGACAGGCCTGAAGAGCGTCCACGTGTTGGGTATTATATGTTCCCAACTCCCAATGTTACCGTTGCCTTTCCAAGGGAAACACGAAAGAAGGAGCGAGGGAGGTAGGGATCCGTTATTTCTTCGACGAGAGGTCTCTTCAAAAGAGCGCCTCGTGCTGGGATCGTTAAACGGCATAAAATTATCTCCGATAATGCATAACCATGAAAAGTTAATAAAGCCAACAACAGAACCCAAACAAGTTCGAAAATTCTCAATGAAAGTTTCGAACTCCAAAGTTTCGTGGCTCCGGTGTTTCGCGACGCCACTCAACGTTCATGGTCGTCAAGAATCTTTGAAGCAACTACTGATAGATTTGAATATCCGGACCAATCGGCGGCGTTTCAAAAAGACGAAAAAAAAATCAATTGGCAAAAGCAGAGTGAGATGGAATTCACTTATCCGAGATATATCGGTAACGGGGACCAAAGGATGTGAATGTGAAAAAGACGATTTCTCATACGAAAGATACTCTAGACAAGATGAAGCGTTAGAGTATAAAAAAGGATCCGAAATCAAAGCGGATATTACGAAGGACTTGAAGTTATAGGCCTAATACCTCAGTGGTATCGAAGACGTAGACCCGAAGACCGGGGTAACCCACAAGGTGTGAAAAGCTGCTAGAACCAACTGGCGTCATAAATGATCGATATATCTGCTAGTGTGTTATCGTATCTGACAGGACCTTCTCGCTTGGCCTCTCACACAAATATACGTACCGTATCGGGCTTGCCTACCTTTTTCCTCGACTTGTTCGACGCACATCTCTCCATCGTTTTCGACTCACTCTTTCTTCCATTTCTCTCTTCGTTATACTTTGTCGGTGCTTCCATGCCCTACCCCCTACCAACCTTTTTCGAACCTCACTTTCTCTCTCTCTCTCTCTCTCTCTGTCGCCACGACTCTCTCTTTTTCTCGTCAACCCCGCCCGCCTCCTCTCGTCGTTTTTCCCTCTCTCACTCAACGAGCACAGCTTTGAGCGCCACCCCACGTTACCATGGCGATAGGTAAATGGAATCCGTAGCGAAGCCGTTGCCATGGCGATTCGCTTCAGCGCCAGCTTCGGCCCTCACTCGATCTCTCCCCGTTGCTGTTGCTGTGTACCTCACCTTGCTTCGTACCCCTTGCCGCACACCTTAACTGTACTCTCCCGATGCCTATATACGTATACACATACCTATATCAATATAGTATCAGGTTCGCCCTGGCCCGCTTCACCTCGCCATGTGCACCTTCGAAAACCCTCCTCCATCTCTCATCCGAGCAACCTCCACCTAACCAATATACGAATATACCCTTTTTTTTTATCCATCTTCCATTCGTCCCTCGCTACGCTTTCGCTTTGTCCCTCACGTGCTCCTGAACATGATAAAAAGGATGCAACTTCGACGTGGTCTTTTCTATGGCTGGTCACATATATACTCATACGCCCAAGCTCAAAGTACAATTGCATTGGTAATAACGAAACGTCGTAGTTCCAAACTCTTTTGGAACGATACTACGATCGATGATAAAAGATTGGTGAACCACAACGTACCCAACGGTGATTTCCAATGTGCGGATATTTACGGTCCAATGAATAACGTAATGACAACGCCACGTGGCCCAGCCACGTATCCGTATCTCTAGATGCAGTCATGTATGGATATTTCAGCTGAAAGTTTTATCGCGTATCATGCGTCAAAGCTCTAGGTGAAAGCTAACGACCGTAGTCCGGACGCTACGATAACTACGATGATGTTCCCACAGTGAGTCCAGCGTGTTGGTAATACGGTACAGCTATGCGGCTTGATGACACGATGCGACAGTTTCCCTTTTGAAAAACTTACTCTCCGTACTGTTTTTGGAAAAGTGTAGGGAAAAGTGCAGCGCAATTTAGAACTGACGCGTGGAGGATGACATTGTCAAGTTTTAAAAAGGGATTGAAGGACGAAAGCGTTGGTTACCTGCGCTTGTGTACCACCGCTTCGTCTATATTCAACGACGATTCCCCAGTTAATGAAACGACCCTGGGCGTATAGACGCTCGGCAGTCCCCGTGCCAATTAGAAGTTTGACTCGATTAATTACACGTTTCTCGAGACGCCTGGATTAGCAGTCAGTGACGAGGCTAATTATTTCCAATCTTTGGAGTATCTTGCGCAACAGGGCGCAACGACGGTTGGAAAAGGGATGAAGAGCTACAGGCTGAACACTCGTATTACAGTTCAATCTCAACGATTATTTACAATTATCGAAGTTTTTGTTGGTCCACTTTCGTCGTTGCTATCGAGGAATTTAGGTCAAAATTGAGGAGTGTCGAAGCGAACTCTTCTATCAGTCGGATCGATAGCGATCGATGGGTTTCCAGTTGTACGATGGTGCGTGGCAAATTTCCAAAGGTATTTATTGATTTTCCAAGTGGTGTCCTTGAAATACCAACGAAAATCACGATCTCACACTCGAATGGATTGAACGCAGCGTACGGTTCCGTTGATCCGATCAGAAGTGTATAACGAACGTCTAACATGAATTCTCATCATACGAATCAAGCCCTCTTACACACGATCTACAAACGTCAAAACTATCATCTCCGGGCAACTCCCGACCTCTTGGATCTTTCGTATATCTTAGAACTCTTCTCGTAACGTCACCAATATCTCCCGACAACTTTGCTCGTTAGCGATAATTTGATTCGAAACTCAATTAACCGTTAAGGCCTCTCTCACTCCGTCGGCTGTCTAACGCGATAGAAGAGAGATATACCGCGCGCGCGGGTGGTTTCATCCAACCGTTCCTTCGAATTGTTCAAACTTTCCTTCAGAAAGCAAGCCGGCAACAAAGTACCTTGGATAAGTGACATTGTCATAAACGTCGAAGCTCTTCGTGCGAAAGATCGATATTGGTTAAGATATGTTCCTATACGGTGATCAGAAATGATAGGGTATATTAAAAACTCGTCTTCAGAAAACGATATCTACGTCCTCTCAACGAGCTTGAAACGAATCGTGAGAAAGAGGGAGGGTAAGAGTGATTTCGAAGCGGAGTCAGCCAATTTGATAGCCGAAGGTTCTAATACCGCTGTTATTCGTACAATCTCGTTGAACGTTAATACCGCAATATGTGCGCGTTTCAGGAATCCGATTTGATATTCCACGAAGCAAAACGGGGAATTCGCTTACTAAAATTATAATTTTCGTTAATACTTCGACTTCATTAAGTCTCCTCCTCGCGTGCTTGTAGCACTCTGTACCAACCAAGAGAGAAGCGGCTCCCTATCTATCCTACAATTTCACAGTTTCGCCGTCGAAACTCCTTCCTTCGACGATAATAGATTCCAAGGCCTAAGGCTTTTCCTTCATGTGATGTTTCATGACATAGTCAATTAATTATTTAACGAGTGTTGCCTGAAACCCAAACCACACTGTCGTAGTCAACCCTAACAGCTCGTCTAGTCTGTTTGCATCTTTGACGTTTCATAATTTAGCTCCTCGTTATCGTTCTCAAACCAATCACAATTTTTTAAAAATCATTTTTCGTCCAATTCATTAAAAGTATCCTTCAAGTTGCTTTTGACAATCATCATCCGCACAATTTATCTTGTTCACTCAGGGTTTGGAATCAATGACTGGTCAGTACGACACCTCATGAATTTACGGAACAATTTTGGGTGTAAACTGAATTGCAACGACGATTGGAAGGTTGCCTTTGTCTTCTCTCTCTCCCTCTCTCTTTCTCTCTCTCTCTCTTACATTTTCTCGAACGAAACGAGGCCGGCTCGCTTATGTGCATTATAGTATTCCTACCATTCCCAGCATAGATTCCAATGGTGATGGGCTATAGCACAAACGCTTACGCTCTCCTACTCCCTTGATCCTATCGACTCTGTCTAGCGCTGGATTCCCCATAAGCGGCTTATCCTTATTATCTACGTCGAATTATAATTAACAGTCCTCTCTGCACAGGCTAACGTTGCTAAGGGAAAGCCGAGTTTAAGCGTTCGACCGATTGAATTATAATAATCAACATCAATAAATCCAAGAGTAAAACCATTTATACATTAGCCATGACGCACGCAGGCACAAATACAGCCTTGTGCGAAAGTGTCTAAATCCCTGAAAATTTACAATAAAAATAAGTTGTTATAAAAAGAAAATATTCAGGCTCAAGTCTTCGTTAGTTTTCTACGAGAAATCCAATGGTGACGTTCGATTTGACCTTAAACTCCATGTTCAATGCCGTTGCAAGTTCAATGTTGTTTTTTTCGAATGGAAATTCCTATTTTTAATATCGGCAATCGAAAGAGCAAAGAATTTTACGTTCAAATATATACTCGCGTCAGATTTGACCTTGAAGGCTGGCTGAAGGTCATTTGACTTTAAGAAAGGTCTGTACCATTGAAGGTAAGAACTTGTGGATTTTGGATACAACGTGCTGGTGAATACAATACAAGTCTAACTTTCTCTTCTGATCAATTATGTCACAACAGATTTTTGTTATCATTGAATTGAAGGTCGTATCGTAAATTTCTTTCAGAAAACGTTTAACGATTTTATGATATTCTGTATCAATTTATCCTACACCTAATAAAACTGGAGAAGTAACTTTGATGGACCTTTTTTGAATTCGATCTTTTGTTTTATCGAAGTTCACGATTTTGAGCTGAAAACTGATTACTCGTTACCAGAAAAATCTCAAAAGATATATCTGAGTGACGTCTACATACAACGATACAACCGTGGCATATAAAATTTGCATAGGGAAGTCTAGTCAATTTCTCTTGAAAAACCTGCTACATAAATATTCCAAGCTCAATTTCTTTGCCATCTTGTTCACTTCACACTGATCCTGCGTCAGCTACGGTCCGTGTACCATGAAACGCGACTACCTTGCTACGCACTTGTCAGCGTTCATCGATCGCCTCCAATGCAGGGTTTCGATGATAAAGTTACGCCATAAATTCGCAATTGTAGTCTCTGGATCGTGAATGTTGAAACAGGCGTGCTTAGAAACGCGGACGTCGATGTTAACCTTTCGAAATATTTTCTTTATTATTTCATTTAACTCATTCTGTGTATTTAGGTCAATTTTTGTAAACTATTCATAATCCCATTTTAAGCAATTCAAGCGTTGGTTTTATCAATATTTTTTTAAAACTTTTTTCGTCGTCGTCGTTGGAGAAATAAAGTTTATATATCCTGAAAAATATAATTTTTTTTTCAATGAAGTTATATTACTTATTACATTATTATTATTTTATTTCTTCTTTTTTTTTAAATCGATTAATTCACACCTGTTTTATTTTTGATAGAGAAATGTAAAGCCAAATTCAATATCAATTTAAATAATTTATGCCAAAGTCGAGAACATAATAATAAACTCTCGATTCATACACTTTTTATGTTCACAAATATTTTCCTAAGACTAAATTGTTACATTTTCATTTTCCCAAATTATTCATTCGTTGGCAAATTATTTTGTATATCACAAGATTAAAAAAAAAAAACGACTGGTACAAAGTTGATCGTAGAAAAACGACAAAGTTCAATTAATCTCCCGGAAATTATAAAGCATTTTTGCGTGGAGGCTCGATATCATAAATTTATCGAGTCCTAGACACACACGTACACGCTCTCCTATTCCGATATAGTATATTCGATCGCCAAGCCTGTCAGGTATCGTCGTTTCGCTTTTTCATGCAGTATGTTCTACGGACAGGTTTGTAATACGCAAGCTTTTAACTCGGCCATCAACGGAGTGACCCAGTTCACCGCCAGCGCACCTTCTAAAAAGCACTTTGCCACTGCTAGAGGAATACGCGTAATTACGAGTAATAAGAGTGTCCGTGTTACGTAAAGAGTGTCCATTGTTGCCTTTATAAACTGCTATGTGTACAAGCCTTACACGTGTAAATACGGATACATTAACGGCCACTTCCGGTAAAAACTTGAAGCTCTTAATCTCCTTGATTTTAAGGACCTTCATTCCACATAACTTTCCCTAACTTTCACGGTCACCTTGACGCTCCAATATGCCCACCCCGGAAGTTTAGAAACCATGGAGCAAACGGAAGAAGTTACGCACCCCCATAATCCAAAAGTGTCATTGTATTAGAAGCACCGTGACGTAAGCAACGTTTTTTTTTTTTGTATTTGACCAACTCTCCGCCTGGTGGTATCCCCTTCGTAAACTGTGTACGCTGCGCAAAATATAAGAGTCACGTGTTACCGTAAGTACAAGAGAGTTATAGACATAGTCTTGAAGCTGAGGAATAAAAGTTGCCGCGAACTCCTTCCCAGCATCAAACGTGCATTACGAAGAACTTTTGGAAAAATTGATTAACTTTTCTCGATGCTGTTCGCGTTCGAATGAGAGGATATTCGTATGTTTCTGAAGGCTCGGGTACCGTGCAACAAAAAAAAAATTTTTTTAAGAGGTTTCACTACTTTAATGAACCGAACATCGTAGTTTTTTTTTACGAATCGTTTCAACATTAATTTTCACGGCTATTAAAAAAGTTTCGTAACGAATTTAAGATTCAAACAGTGGAGGAATAACAAAAAAGTGTTTTTTTTTCACCATTTTGGAAAACGTAAGTTAACGTTAAACCGGTGATTCCTGCACCATGAATTCGACGTTCATCTTCGAGTGGTCTCAAGCAACAAACGAATCTTCTATTTTCACAATAGCTTAATATTTCAAATTTCTTTGAGCGTTATAAATGGATCACAACGAAGGCAGCTTGATTGGGCAAATGTTCGAAACACGATAAATATGAATTATCAAGCATTTTCAAAGTTCCATAGATGGAGGATGAACACGTTTATCACTTCTCACATATGCTTGGTATTCTTGTCTCTCAGTGTGTGAGTTACGTGTTCGTTATTAAACTTGAAACGCCTGGAATACAGGAGACAGTATAAGATTCAGACAGAGAGAGAGAGAGAGAGAGAGAGAGAGCATGCGAGAACGACAAAGAGAAATTGGAAAAGGGGGAGAGCGCATGGGAGTGAGATATATATATATATATATATATATATATAGAGGGGGTTCGAGAATATATCGATTACACGATGTCCGAATTATCTTGAGGGCCGGTAGGATTGCAGAGAGGATAGTTGAAGGGGTTGGAGGATTTACGGTGACCGAAGAGCAGGGAGTTGCTCGGTGATATCCTACGGCTAGCATGTCACCACTTTAATTACATCCATCCTGGGCATCCCTAGCGCTGACTGGTCCTCTCTCTTCCTCTCTTTATCCTTCTCTATCTGTATCCATTCCTCCTCCTGTGTCGACCCCATACCATCGTTCCGTCTCTGGTCGGCCATTTCGCACCAGCTCCCGTCGGACACATCGTCCGTTCGCTCATTTACCAGGCTATGTAGGCGCCCGCCACGCGTTCCCTACATCCGACGTGTATCAACGAGAAAAGGGGCTGCAAGCAAGTAAACGAGAGTTTCACACCGACCACGTATCCTCCCATCAGTCTTTCGCGTTCGCTTCCTCTTACACAATACCAGTATTCGGACACCCAGATTTTACGTTCACCGTTACAAGCTCCTTTCGATACAATTCCGACGAGTCGCTTACCGATTCGTCATTTATGAATATTTTTTTATCCGGATGTTCCAATTTTCGGACCAACCTTCGCACGATCGAATCTTCCGTTAACGTTTTTATCAAACTTTCCAATCTGCCTGCAAAAGTTTCTCCAATGCAGCGACAAAAGTTCCTCTTCGTGAAACATTTTCGACCTCCGGTCTCCTTTTTATCGACTATCGGTGATACGAAGAAGCAAACGGACGCCGGATACCAACCATTGGAATACCCATTGAATAACTCAGTTACCTACAATTATTCATAAGAACTACTGATCATTGACGACGAATCGAAATATTTCTATTGGTTATTCGTTTTCTCATGGGTGTTTGTCAGTTATGGGGTTGAAGTAGATATAGATAAAACGTGATGATCTTATTTTTTCTTGTCCTCGTTTCATACTTGTACCAAATAATCACTTGCATTTTTGTTGCATCCCGCCGAACCGAAATACTAAAAAAAAATGGTTGATTCATTTTCGTAGCTCGTATTTACCAAAAAGTATTTCACAAATTACCCGATAATATAATTTTCATTGCCCTCCTACGATGCAAACTTCACTCGTAGCAAATCATGGTTTCAACGTATCGTAACACGCATCACTTTCTCCGACAGTAAAGTGTAAATGATATACGATAGGAGAAATAAAAACATGCAAAACATATTCCGAAATAAATCAAACTTTTCCGTTTCATCCATGTATGATTAGCGAGTTCGAAATTAATACCAAAGCCATCCAAATATTTGTTCGCACCGAACCCGAAACTCACGAGGGACGCGCATCGCCTTCTCGCTTGGACTCGCTATTTCCATACGTTGACAAGCCTATTGTACACACCAGTTATGAAAAGTACTTTTACGAGATACGTCCTACGGTTTGTATATTGATTTATACACGGGCAACTTTTCTTCATCCTTTTATCGCTATATTTACATATATATATATATTTGTTTATATTTACGCGTATGCACGCGGAGGAACGCCTAAGTGCGTACACACGTGTGTATCGATGTATGTATTCGTAAACCCATCCTTCTTTGACCAGCTTTCATTTTGTCGTATTAATTGGAAACAACTTCGAAATGATATTCGGCTGTGATGTAGCTCCACCGTGCAAATATTGCTGAGCGCTCGCTCACTCGCGTGCACGTCCTCGGGAAATTTAATACCTGCATTGCGTACAGAGCACATACCACACATGAGGATTCGCGTATACCACCGTTTCCATGACTCTCTATATACCAGTCCCTCTCTAGTTTTGCCGTGAACGCAGCAACGTGTAAAAATCCGTCCACCGGGTTCGCGCTCCGTCTACGTTTTTCAATATCAACCCGACCGAGTCGAGCTCGCTTTTCATCTCTATTAATGGTTTTTCATGTACTCACCTATACTGACAGAGACAGCCGCGTATACACAGCCTTGGTTGGGTTCGCCTCGTGTCTCTCGAACGATGCACACGATATGCCATCGGTAACGCGTACAGATGCGACGTCCTGTCGATCGAACGAGAGAGACCGTTCCCAATCCTCCCCCTCCCTTCCTCTCACCGGCACTCTCGCCATCCACCGCTCGCCGATATACCTTGCCGACTGCCACTTGCCGGAACCACTTGTGATTCCCGTACGTTTTGGTCCGCGCGTGAGTCACGGTACGAGAGGAGAAATCGCAACGGAAGACTCATCTGGCCCCACGCTCGAACGAGTATTATATCGAAAAAAAGAGGATTTTTATATCTGGGCTTTTAAGCTATTTCCAATATACGCTGGATCATTCCGAATTTATATCTACTTCGACACGACTCCGGCTTAATAGTCTTCAAATGTTCGCTTCATATTTCGTTGACCACTGGACTGCCCGATTGAGCCCGATTGGTATTCCTTTCCAGAAGATTTCTTGCTGCGATTCAACAGTTGTGGACCGATTTCTCGGTTTCGTATACGCGTTAATATTTATCCGATTATATACCGGTGTATGTTTAAAAGCTTTTGTTAAAGCGGTTAAAGCTATTATTGGCTATTATTGGCTATGCAAGTCTATCAAAGCGTTATGTTTGGGAATAGATTCCTCTCAGTAGTTTTTCACCCCTTAAAACTGTTGAATTAATATTGTTAAAATTGTTTCATCGATATCAACCAGGGAAAATACATGTCTATCAAATACGATTTTTATGAAGAATAAAATATAGATAAAATATAGACAATGAAGAAAAAATTGGAGATCACCGGAAACGGTATTATACAGAAGCAGCCATTCCCATAAAGTTTTTTTTTCCATAAACCCAAAAAACTATAAGAAACTGCAAAAGTCACTATTTAGGGTGTCCAACTTTGAAGATGATGTTCATCCCTTAACGCTACTTTTTTAACCCATAAAAAGTACGTGCCCCTTAAATTTTGATGAGGATTTTCATAAAATAGTCGAAATCGGAGCGTGAAACCGGAAATGGTCTCCTTGCCAGTCAGTTGTTATTCTATGTGTCCGCGAATGCACATGGCGGGTAACTCTTTTTTCTAGGAGCATAATTGAGTGTCATCCGGTTATAACAAATGAAGTCGCATCTCCTTCACGCTTGGCTCCACGTCTAGAACTGCTGTTGCTGCAACACTTCTCTCTCGGGTTTCTTGATGTGAGTTATACCGAGTCTCCTCTATCCGGCGACGTCACTGATTAATGGACCGGACTTGTTCAACGTGCCGGGAGTCACTTGGCCCCTGTTAGCTAAATACCGCTGCTAATGTCCTCGGACCATACCGAAATGTTCACACCACACCACGAGTATTCTGCGGAATTTCTCTCACAGTTCCTCACTGTCTTCGATCTTTCTTACCCCTTTTCTTCTCCAAAATCCTCCTCAATACTACCACGAAATAACCCCGGAGAAATTTTAGCTGATACGAACGTGATGAATTCCGGCCCTCATTAAATGATAACGCACTTGGGTCTAACGATTTATCATTTAAGATTTTATTGCATTTATAGTCGTAAAACATTAAACTTTATTAGCTATATCATTTTCCTTTATTACTGACGCAAAATTGCGTCAGTAATAAATTGGTTGGTTGGGTTTTATCTGTATTTTTGAAATATCAAATTGCGTTTTGGACTTTCGTAGAATGTCAAAGTATGAAAAAAGTTTGCTGAGATTCAGCCTGACCCAAACATTCTCAGCCCGACAAAAAATCATAAATAATAGATCTTGATGTTGTGCAATATGCATGAAACAAAAATAGCCCAAAGCTGATCCGAAGTGGTATTCCTTGTAAATAAGAAGAGAAAATTAGGAGGCAGTGAATCATTGAGTGTAAAAGAAACGCATCACGATGTTGAGCAGTTGGGAATAAAACAGGTAGCACAAGTTGTGCTTAAATTAGTCACAAGATTGGAGGCACCTTTTCACGTACCAATTATGTGGCAGACGGCTGATGAAATCAACTTTTGATCAATCCTGACGGGTCGTCATTGCAACGGTTATACATTCCTCTGCGTATAAATCTGGTTTATCCAGTTCGCGTAAAGAAGTCGCAAACCATTTCTACGCTTACTCGAATCAACTTAGCTGACGTTTCGCGTACGGACCGAGGCATCAGGGCATGAAAAATGTTAATAAGGCAAGTTTTAACGAGGAGAAGCTCGCTCCGGTGACCAAGCACTGAACTCGTCACTCCAGCTTACTCCGCTTCTCTCCAGCTCTTACTATCTGCCTTTTCCGTCAGAGTCGACCCCTACTTAACCCCATCCGAGTCCGTTTCACCGGTACTATCAGTACTCACGGCCAAACGTCGAGCCTCGTTTTCGCTCTCGCATCTTTTTATTCCTTAAGGTAGTACTAGCGGACTGACTAGTCAACAGCGTATCTATAATTTATTGTGTCGGAAAATAGAAAAATACAATCCATTTAAGTATAATAATATTAATCGTAAGAAAATAATTATTCGAAAAGCGTTGGTAATATACGTATTCAATTATTATAAAAAATAAAATACGCAAATAGCAATCAGTTTGACTCAAGTAGTCTTACCAATCACCGTTTCATAAAACTGTTCCCGAACAAAATTACGAACGTCGTTTGTTTAAAGTGAGTGTAAATGTGTGCAGTGGTTGTGTGCCAAGCAGCAAAAAAAAAAAATATTAATCGCTTTGATCGATAATATCTGTTTGAAATGTCCGGCCGCCTATATTTTTTGTGAAACAGATGTTTCATCGTAACAGCTTTGTTGGCTTTTTCAGCTTTTTGTACATAGCTTGTATCAAATCACTATTTTCATATTTTCGTTTCAAAGATCGACCAGCGTTTCCCAAATTTTGCGTCTCAAATGAATTGATTTAATAAATTAATTACTGTTGAATTTCTTCGGCAAGGTATGCTGAATTTTCGCGGAGGTAATTCTAAATTGGTATAATACAGTATTAAAAAAAAACAATCGATTTTCTTTCTAATGAGGAAGTTCATGCAGTACTACCTTAATTGAGCAGCAGTGTCTTAGAGAAACGAAAGTAGAGAGAAACTCATCCGAAAATCTCTGCCGTCTTGAGACCCCCAAAAAAATATGATCATCTTCACTGGAGTATTTCTTGAAGCTCCTCTTGTCTCTGTCTAGATCGCCGGTAGAAACGACTCAACTCTCCTGTACCGACACTCCTCTGATCGACGTTCCATAAGCTCTCAGCTTCGCATCGCTCCCTCTAGTAATTTTGCACGGGTCAGCAAGCAGTCCGCTTCACCCTCGGTTGTCTCCTAGCACCATCGTCAACAAGTATAACCGCGAGTAGCCCGATGCTATGAACGACCGTGCGATCACTCTTCGTCCGCCTTACACCAGCCTTCATTTTCGATCCATCGTGACTACCTCTGGTCTTTTATAGCTCGCGTAAAGGTGGATTTCTTGAATTATTACTGCTAAAGTGAGTTTTCAGTCTTTTGAAAGATTACTTAATACGCTGAGGCATGTTTCGATCCAGGAATGAAAACCGGTCAGTGCTAAAATGTTTATGAATTTCATAGGATCGTCTAATTATTCTAAAAATAATTATTCCAAAAAAATATCGATCAAAATATAACAAAAGTGGATTGATTGGTGACAAAAAAAAACATGGATCCTTTGCAGGAAAGAAACTGCAACGATAAATAATTGTAGGCAACCCGGAAGGCGTTGACCGAATAAGTATGTACGATAGAATCGTTGTACAATCGACGCCTACATCCTTCTCTTTTTAAACTCCTCATTTCCTCCTTGCCACCCTCTTTCACATCCTCCCGTCCATGCCTACATACCGTGCTCTCATCTCGTCTCCATTCTCCCTATTACAGGCACAATGTTAAAGGGACTCCCGACGAGATTGAATTTGCTAACGGAAAACGCGAGTGAGTGAAACGTATTTGCTTTTTATCCCTCACTCCATTGAGGAATCTCTCCTTCAGCGTCTTCCAACCCCCTCGAAGTCTCTACCCCACTTGCGTCGACGTACTGCCGAACATCTAAGATTTCGTTTCAAGGCCTTTTCCACCCTCTGTCTGCCTCTCTCCCTTTCTCTAACTTTCTCTCTCTCTCTCTCTTTCTATCCTCTCTCCCTCTTGGTCGTTTTCCTTCCGTATACTATCCGCCTTTCCTTGACTGGGTTTCTCCTCCCTCAGGGCAACCTGCCAACAAATCGAAATCCTAGTCGAAAGAGAGAAGAACGAACCTATGTATATTTGCCCGAGGTAAAGAAAGTAGAGAAAAAATCAACGATACGATGGATTGTTCACGTTGGTCTATCCAGAGGTCAACAACAATCACAAGCAATTATCAAAGGTATTATAAATTTATCATCCCTTGATAATAACTGCATCGTTCCATTAGTATTTTTAATATGGCCTCCATCTTCGCCTTTCAATACCAAATGTAAAAAACGAGTTCAGCGCGAAATATAGATTTAAAAAGTAAGCATTTCTTAGTAATGAAAACAACCAGGCAAGATAGGAGATTTGATTTTGCCGACTCTTATAAAAAATCACAAAAAATTATGAAAGTCGTAAGGAAACACGTCGAATAATCATTTTTTGAGTTTTTAAACATGTAAAGTGGGAAAGAGTAATTAGATAATACTAATGGAAATATAAGTACGTATACAACCACTTAAGTACTTGAAAGTGCTCTGAAAACGTCGAGAGTTTATCTACGAGTCGCCCTGTTGCATCCATGGATACGACGAAGAAACGAGGGTGCAAAGATCTCCTCCCGTCTTCGCACTCATTAACTACGGTGTGTTCACGAGAGTCTCATTCCCTCGGTTCGCCTTCAGCAACGTTCCGACATGTATCGCGTCGTAAAGCGTTGTCATGCTGTTTCGCGGCCTACTTTCGCATCGAAATCCCTGAACCTCGCTTTTCGTGGCGACCATACGTAGAGATAGTGTACCGTAAACACTTTCAGAATGGAATTAGTCCACAATTAACGATGTACTGAATCAATTAATTCAGTATTATTAACGTTTTGCCATTAGTGTAATTGGCAGATATTCACGCCGTGTTATTAGGCGATAGTAGAGGCTGTATGCATGTTGGATATTTCAATATGCAAGATTAATTTTTAATGAACCACTGGGATATATTCAATATCGTTTAGGTGGAGTTCCACACCTGGAGAAACCATAATTGATTATTGTTTCGGAAATAAATGTTTGCACGATTCGATATTTTTGAAACTCAGTAACGAGAAACAATTGACAGTTGAAGATAGACCAAGTCTAAAGAAGCTTCTAGTGTTAATCTTGTATTTAGTCTGCACAGTGATGCTCCATTGAGTAAGTGATACCTGCCGTTCCCCAATCTTTTAGGGCTTGTTCCATAAACGAGTTAACAGCATTGCCGTAAACGTTATTTCTTTAGTTATAGCGGTTTTATGAGCACACACTACAGATGTTAGATAAAAGATGGTAGACGACCTCGGGGTTTTCTTTCGTACTGCGTCGTTTCTAGTAGAAATCAAACTCCGCCATCAATCTCGTTGTTCACTTCGAAATTCGGGCTTTTACGTTCGTTGACCATGAAAACTGTTAGTCCCACTTCGTATAACGTATCAATGGAAAATGTAATCGATCTGACTCCCAAATGCTTGCTGATGAACTTCCGAGAAGATCTGAGATCTTTAATTGCACATCTTGGCTAAGATCAACAAGCCCTGATCTATAAAAGTACGTTTCCGATACATGGTCGATATAAATGTTGTAACTGTCGAATAGAAGCGATAGTCTTTCACGCGTTGTATTTGGATTCCTTACTTCGGTAAATATCTTTTGCAACCCAACCGACTATCTCTATATCCTCGCCGCACTCCCGCTTGCGGAGCCAAACAGAGCAACTATGGATCCAGGCGTTGATGATCACCGCCGCTGTGGTAGCTATTCCTCCACATATACCAGTCAACATCCAGTATCTAGCCTTCATCGTCAAAGGCTTCTCTCGCGAATAGGTCAATAATGCAACTGGGTCAGTCTTCCATGTTCACCGAGAATGTACGCAGCGTTCCCTGGTGGCGTTACACCATTGTCAAACCTATCAATTTACCTTCCGATTCTGATATATTCTTATTATCCTTGAGATTTAACGAAGTTAAAATCTCAAGGTTCAAAAAGTATCGGCATTGTCCGATCGGTTCATCAATGCGAACCGTGTCGATCGATCAAAGACAACGTCAAAGCTGCACATGCTTCAGAAAACAAAATTTCAAGAAGCATTTATCGAACGGGCTGCCACGTATGCGTGCTCCGCCTACAAATGCATTCATTGGCAATGTTGCCCCCGACGGCCTACAAAGTCGGCCTATGCCAGTACCGTTATAGCCATCCTGTTCGGGGTTCGTTCCGACTGGCTCTGGCACGATGCCGCGTCGTCGCGTTTTCGTCCAACTACGTAAAACCAGGCGTTATATCGCGGACAACAGTTATTCGCCGCGGAGGCGCAGGTCTGAGCGCCGTAGTCAGGAGTCGGCGCTTCGTCAGCCTCTCTCCGCAGGGTGTGGGTGGAATCCTCCTACTGGATGGCACTGACCCGTCGGCGCTTGGTGCGCCAATTTCGCGATCAACGACGGTAGCTCGTACCGACTACAGCCACTTATTCTCCAACCTAGCCGGTAGTGCCCTCTGTTTCGTCTGTCTCGAATTTCCACTGCGACTCGTCCAGTCTAATGAAACAATTTCCACACGGTGTATGGGCGGCCTGAAAAGTACATTTCTTTTGGCTGCGTCGGTCGGATCGCTCGTACGAGTTGGAGAGACTGTTTTGTTTTGTTTTTTCTTTTCTTTTTTATAATGCCATAAACGTTCTCGCGAATATCGCAACTCTGTGACATCGGCAATTCTGGCGGTGACGGAAGAGAACAGGGAGAACCCAGTTGGTCTCCCTACGGTATATAAGCTCGGACACATAATAATGTTGGAACAGAACACCTCGACTTTACATAAGCTAGCCAGCTCGTATATCACATACAGTACCGTCTGCGCTTTTGTGTATGTGTACACATGTGTCCGCATAGCTACCAAGGTATACGTCTGCGTACGTATCGTATGCCGTGCACAACTGACGGTAGAGGTGTACAGGCCTCCCCGCACGTAAATCCTGTACCGGTAGATTCAGTAAACTCTCATCGTCAGGCGGAATTCCGCGCGGCCCTATTACCTTCTATTTGTCAGCTGGCTGCAGACGATAACCTATTTTCCTGGCTGGTGTTCTATCGCTCCGTCTCTTTTTCCACTTTCCCCGTAGGTTCAACATGGCTGACCAACGCTTCCACGCGTCAATCTGCAAAATCGATTGTTTGGCAAACGAAAGGGCCTAATCCGCGTGATGTAACACGAATTCAAACACGTTGGATACGCTCTTTTGTTCACGTGGAGTCTACGTATAGCTCATCGTTACGTCACTCTCCGGATGTCCTTTCGAAACAAAGTTTCGGAACTTTTTACGACTCGTCTGGCGTTCATGCATTATTCTACAGTAACTGCACAATGACCATTTCTACAATAACATTGAAATCGCTACGATGGTCATCATTCATCATTTATTCGGCTAGTTTATTTATTAAATTATAGTACGTTTAGTCTCTACTCACATCCTACATGCCTAATGTGTATCGTTGATCCATGGAATTTTGAAAATAGCACAAAATGCTTGTAAAAATTGACTTTGTTGCGAATATCAGGATTGCTGAACCAATCGGATGTTAAAACGGTTGGGTCATCGTTTTCATCTGCCAGCATTAAATCGAACTCTGCCGAGTTTTCAACAAATTCCGATCGGACATCGAAGAACTGAACCGGTTTGGTTCCACCTGATATCCGGTTCGTTTCCCTCGTCCCTTCTCCATATCGCTCAGCTGTATTACTCTTTTCCAGCTAAAGCATGCTTGGGTTTTTTTCTTCGTACGAATCGCGTGATATCGCACGCTCGCAGGCCTCGCGAGCGTTTTTCAGTTATTCATCGTTAAATCCAGGCTACGTATTGTCCTCGAGCGAATCGTAGTCCATTGTATCTCCAAAATATTTTTCGGTGTTTGCTGTACTATCCGTCCCGCTAAAGCTCTTATCATTAATCATCAATGATAAGCCGTGGCTTTGAAACGCCATGACTGTGTTCTCGGAATTGTCAATTGAAATAAATCCATGAAAAATGTAATTATACGAATCAAAATCCGGATGAAAATGCCAGAAGGTTGTTCTCTGCAATAAAGCTTCAAGAGTGTGATATACATCGGTTGGTTACATTCCAAACTGACACGTTTCTAATTCTTGATATTGTCGTTGCGAATGACAAGGCAGTGAAGAGGTCTGCGCAATGAGCTTAGTCGAACGACTATAAAAGTCTTTTGCAAAACATTGAATTTGAATAATAAGATCTTACCAGATCGGCGAACCACTAGGAAAGAAGAAAGAAATAGAAAAAAAAAAATGGGAAGACGAAGAAGTGAAGAGCAGGGAGGAATCACGCGATCCAATTATGTACGGAACGATGAATACCCATTCTGCGAGTTCCCTTTGGCGCTTTCTTTTTCATTTCGTCATCTCTGTGTCTCTGTACGCTAGTCATCCACCCCTTTTTTTATTTCTTTTACTTTTATTTAGTTTCGTCCCTTACTTTATACCACTTTTTTGTCATCCACTTATATTTATAGTACTTATTGTACGTTACTGAACTTAGCATTACACTATATATATATATATATATATATATATATATATGTTATTTGTTGTTTTCTTTTTATTTCCCGATTTGTGCTTCATTGCCTGAAGGTCAAGGCACGTAATAAATTATCAATCGATTAATCGATTTCTCTTCCTCCATTCTTGTACCTTCGTCTTTATTCAATTAGTTATATCACATTTTCAGCCTCTATAGCTATCCTTTAAACATAGTATGGGCAACCATTTCATTCATACCGGCGTCGCAAAAGTTGTACGTAGTCAATTGTATCGAGAGCAATATGTTTTATTTATGGCTTGTTTCTTTATTTTACGATTTTCTAGTTCCGGTCCTCATTCTTTCTTTCTCTCTCTTTCTCTTTCACCGTATTCTGTCCTGCGTGGAGTATCTCTTTGCGGTTAATGATAGGAAAAAAGGATCGTTTCGCTTCACTCCGTAGTATGAACCGTTAAACTTGATGCCCTTGAGAAGGGATAAAAAAGTACGATGGCAGAAAGGAAAAAGGAATTGAAAAGATAGAAGAGATCCTGAACCGAAACTGTATTATCGATGGAAAGTGATTTCAGGGTATTCCGGAGCCACGCGATTCAATTTGTAAGATTGCTGAAGTCTACTAAATCTGGCATATTGATGGAGACATAGGTGTGGTTAAAAGAGACAATAATAAGCTGCAGGGACTTAGGATTCGCCGTGATCATCCTGATGGAATCTTCAACAATTTGGCATAAGGCATTTAATGCGAACGACGATTATACATGAATGTACACCGGAAGTTCGAGTATTCGTTGTGATTATAATGCCTGGATTATGATTTAGTTTGGAACGCTTAAACTTTGGCCAGCAAGTTACGCGGTATGTGAAATGCAGGGACAAGTCGCTGCAATACGACAAGATTCAAAAGCACTGGAATGGCGGGAGGAGGAGGTGGGGGGGGGGGGGGTGACAGAAGGAATCGTGGGGGATAAACGGTGCAGGATCTTGCACATCGCCCGCGTCAACAGGGATATATAAAGCAGATTCCACTTCTCATAGGCATTGAATATGGTAGGTACAAGTGAGTAGAAGGATCCACTTTTGGTACTATAGAACTGAGCAGTCACGTACCGTACCGTAGAATAGAATGACTCATTGTTGGCTGCGAATAATACGTTTCGATATAAGCATACGTATGTACAGACCTGTGAAGATTCTTAGTGTCGAATCGTCAAGTGCTCCAGTGGTACAAACTCTTATTTAAGAAGCCGGAGCACTTTGAGAACCTGGAAATGTTGCATCAAGACTCAGGAGAGGAATGTCGTTTATCGTTAAGCGTCGAAGAACGTTTCAGCGCTTTAATACGCGAGAGGAATGTTGAGTAGAAGGCTAACAATAATAAGGCAGGTATGGCGGAAAAGCTTTCTCTGAGCCTCTCGATGATTCGCACGTTTATTCATTTCCGAAGTTCGTACGACCCGTGACACCATTGAGAGTCTTTTTGGAAGATGGAAGAACTTGTAGAGAGAAAGAAAAAATAAAGGTACCTGAACTTTTTGCCTGTTCACTATATTAGACGTTGTTGAAGAAGCGTATACCAACCGTAGAAATCCTGACACGAGCGAAGAGGAGCAAAGCAAGCTACTGCAGTATTACGGAACGAGGAAGGTGAAAAGAATCATCTCCCGTTCCAACTCTTTCCTTTTGATGTTAGTCAGTGCTATAGGAATTGAACGGCGAGAGGAGGGAAGAGTAAGCGAAGTCTTCATAATAAACTTTTTGCTGGAGTTCTCCAAGTGAGGAAGGGTATAATCGAGCGCGCTACCTTATTTTTCCTCATCTCATCCGTTATGGATACTTGTATATGTGAGCATTCCTGTTTGTGTGGAAAAAGCACGATTCGACCCCTCGAGAAAGCGAAGTCCGGGAGTGTGAGAGTAACCGATACATTCTCCTTATAATCCTATCCCACTTTCTTCTTTTTTCTTTCTTCGTTCCATCGAAAATTTAACTCCTCTCGCTTGTTTATCGGCCGCACCTCGCTTTTTCAAACAGACGTATCGATACACATGCAAATACGGGTATGTATTGGCTGTCTCGTGGTTTTGCCAATTCGGTTCTGAGCCAAGAAAAAGGCTTCACCACCACCGCCGCTAGACCGTTTCGAAGAAGGGATATCCGAATAGGCCTGAGGCTATATCCTAAAAGTTAGCTGAAAATTTCATTTACGATGAGGGAGTTAATAAAGGTAAATATTAGCTGAAGGGGCGGCTTGACGTGAACTAGCGAACCGGGTAGTGCACCAAAAGCAACGCCATCATGAGAGAGATACGGGATGAGGCTAAGACTCTAAGAGAAAATAGGGAGGAAGCGTGCTTGAACGGAAGAGGATGTATGCGAAGCCTGAGTGGCCGAGAGGTAGAGAGAAAGAGAGAGAGAGCGAGGGAAAACAGGCACTAGTGCGAAAGCACGTTGAATAAAGGAGTATATATCTCGAAGAGCTTAGCTTCCTATCAACCTTCGGGATTCACGGATCCTCCAGTTGCAGCGGCTATCGTTTGCGTTCATCGAACTGTGAATATCGATATGCTCGAACTGAAATCATGAAACGGAAAGATCTAATCAATTCACGACGAAAACGATATCGTACTGATCTATGCTGATAAAATCAAACGATCTTGAATAGAATTGGATTTTTTTACGATACACGGCAGGTGTACCTAATTCAAAAAGTATCAAAGCTGATTTATCAAACGATGGTCCAATAATAGACGGAAACCTAAAATGTCGTCATTATTTTGAACGATCATTATTCCGTCTCCTGATGGAAATGAGTTTCGTTCAGTATTTCCCATATTCGAAACTGCTCGACCGATATTGTTCGCCCCAAAAGGACCTGATGATGGCTGGATAATGACCCATCGAAACCCCCCCACCCTGTGTAATGAATATCCTCGATTTTGGACGTGCACTTGGGAATCTATCGGCAGTGAAACCCGAGAGATCGCTTTCGTGAAATAGCGAACGATTAGTGGAAGGCGCTAGTCCGTGAAATCACAAGGTGGCGGTTTCGGGAGGAAAGCAAGGCGAGAGATCAAGGGTGGAGGGACATACTTGAGTGAGCCGAGGCTGCGCCGTTCCTCGTCGTGGAACGAGGATTACTCGGCAAGTTTCTGGGTGATCGTGCGGTGTAAGTTTGCGCCGGTTGCCTCCGCTCAGGTTCGTTGGGTATACGAAATGTGGCTGAGTATGGAGGAAGCAGCTGGCATCTCAAGGTGGAAATGACCCGTCATACGCAGCCCCCGACCTCTCTTGGAAAATCTTAGAACCCGGGAATTCGTGAATCGACCGAAAAACTCGCATGGTTTTACACTGTAGTTGCTCAAATATGAACCGATGTATGAAGGTCGTCGACGGCTCGTCTTCTTTGGTCTACGACGAGTCACTTCCATCTTTCACTCCGATCTCCCTCGTGACTTGCGTGACTTACCTAAAATACTTTTTTTTTACATTTTTCCAGTCTAATTTTGTACTTTTAACAAAAACTCAGGCATATTCGTAATCAGCTAAAACTATTCGATTGGATAGACCCTGAAAACTATTTCAGAATGTAATAAAAAGACGTTGTATCTATTAGTTGACATAATTTGTTATATTTCTTTTTTTAGATATGTACAAACGTATTATTATCAAATACAACAACGTACTTTCTCTTTTTACTCGAGTCGAATGATCGCAGACAACAATGCTTGCAATTTGACGATGAATCTGCCTCTCTCTCTTCCTCCAACTGAAAGTCCCTATGCGGGATTGTTTATCAAATAAAAGCGATGAGTTTCGCTTCATGGCCAACGTTTCTTTCCCCAAAATAATTCCATAGCTCGATCCCTGCACGTTGGCTACGTTGATTCTCGAATACCTAGCCATTGGGCGTAAAAGCAATATAATGCCCGTGCTCGATTGACCCGCACCCATGGCAACGGCTTGCGATCATTTTACATCGATGGCGTTCTCCGAACCCGAACATTAATTCTATTGAAGCCTCGTCAAACAATCGCTGAACCGTACGGTGGGTGAATGATGGGAAAATATGGAACCCCGGCAACGCAGATCGACCTGACTGCTAACCAGGATCGAACGGGCTTACGAATTTCACGCCACGATTTTTCAAGTCGTGGATAAAAAAAAAAAATTAATATCTCTTCCACCGATTATAATAATCGAGATATGTATTTTTTCATATCGTAGTCGAATTTTGTTTAAAAGGTACATTATTTCGAATATTCGTCTCTTAACGTTTCGATAAAACCCCTGTTACGGTTTTATTATATATTAGGTGTAGTAAAAAGAAATCCATGATTTTTCCGATAAATGACATTAATGATTCGTTTCTCGCGATGAGATTTCATACTAAATAATCTTTTTCGACAGTTTTGTTATTGGTTCGCTACAGAAAATAATGGATTTCTTTTTTCTAGACCTATTATATATATATATATAAGAGTAGTACTTCAATTCTTCGTTGACAACGTTCATTTTTTTTCCGTTTTTTTGAATTCCTACCCAATGATTTTCAAGACAAAGAGGGTACGCAATGTCCCTATATCCAGTAGGGAATAAAGAATTTCAGTTGGGTTCTGTTGTGCATGTAAAGCAAAAACAATCATGCGGGTCGAGAATTCCGGCGTCCCTCCAATACTCGCGTGATCGACTCGAGCCGTGACATCGTCGAAAGAGCCTTGAATGGGTGCTCTTATCCTCTTCGGTCATATCGAGATTACAGGGGTTAACAAGTTTCGAAATGGGCGAATGCGATAAAGGGTCAAAGGATAGAACATTTCAGGAGCTCCGGTGGGCTTTTAGATCCTGATTTTAGTCTCGGAGCGTACAGAGCTCTGACGCTCAGCGAATCGATGACCGTTATCGATGGATGGCATTATCCAACGTGAATAGGGGGTGCCTGCAATCCGCGGTTCAGGACGAGGATCGCGACCAATGAACCCAGCTCATGGTCCATTAGTCAAAAATGTTTGGGGATTGCTGTTTGTTGCGAACGCTTCGACCGGCGAATTCCACGAATGGGGAGGCAAATTCCGCGAGTTCAAATGTGAGGTATAACGGAGCAAAGGAATGAGAGAGAGAGAGAGAGAGAGAGAGAGAGAAATTGGAGCAGCTGGTTATTCAGAGTCCGTACCACGTAGACTGTGATACGGACGGGACAAGTATCGCGGACTTATCGAAGCTATCGAATGTCCTCGCACCTCCACATTCGCTGAGAATTCATTATCGCCTGAAATCACTGAGCCATCGGAACTCTAACTTCGTTGATGGATACAAATCGCACGTTTCTAGGGAAAGTAGTTTCTTCGTCGCCAGCAATTGTTTCAATTGAAAATAATATTGCAGACTGAAAAGACGACTATCGAAAATCGCGAGACTTACCGCTCGATGGGACACAAATTCGGAAGCCTCGCGTTATCGACTCCAGTGAAAAGCAACGGTGCAAGCGTAGCCCTCGAAGCTTTTCGACATAGCCCACTCGATGTCCCTTTGTTACAACGCGAGCCACTACCCGGTGTTAAATCGTGGGCAGCTTTGTTACAAGAAGACCGTAGATGGAACGCACGAACGTTGGTCGATGTAAACCGCTGTGTTAATCGGAAACCGCACCGTGGACGTGATTAAATGGATGTCTAGGGTGATCGATAAGAGAATCCAGGGAGGATAGTGGCCTCTCTCTCAGTCTTCTGTTCCGTCGAACTCGCGTTCGATTCTAATCCCTCGAACCTCTCAATTTTGTGATGCTTCGTGGTACACTCAAAGTGTTCCTAGCATGCGCCTAACTCGTCCCGTTTTATTGTGTTTTCCTAGCGCGGTTCTCACAATATAAAGGAGACCCTTTGCACTGGAACGCTGGTTGGGAAAAGCGACGATTGCTCGTTAAGTTTCATTGGGAACAATAACAAGTGGTACCCAATTTCTGTCCCTTTTCCCCCTACCGGTAAAATATCTCCCAAATGGCGGTACGGAGAGTGGTCCTGCGTCGTGTGCTTCCCAGTCGAGAAGTAACCGGAAACCGTTATCGTTTTCACCCTTTCAAACGCTATTGGGTCGTTAGAATCGATCTGATATCGACGAGGCCTCGCGCGGATATTCCGGTATGCCATAAACGATAAAATTATTGGCTCTCCGTAAGTGGGAGGCATTCTTTACGAGAATCTTCTCAGCAGTCCTTTCGGCTCGTATTTGCCATGTGCTAATATATATGTACGAGGGGAATCAATCTTGAGTCCACCACGTTTTCCAATGAGAATCTCATCGCAAATTGGATTTCGGTTGAACGTTTAAAAAAAACGTGGGAGAAACGGAAATGACTGGTGCATTAGACCAGCCAACAGCTCGACGCGCACCACTCCCTCATTCCTAACAGCTTTAATATAGACACGTACAAACACGCGCAAACAGGGACGCGCATATCCGGCAAAGTTTCCTTGTTTAGTTGGGAAGCGCGTGGAACGCGGACAAGCCAGTTTCCCCCTCAGAGAAGATTGTACCAGCGTTGGCGGGCACGTACTAATCCGTTACTCCTAATTAGACTCGGATTGGCAACGGTTTAATCCCTCAAAGTCGCTGAGGCGCGCACACGGTTTCTAGATACCGGTTCTCCGCCCGGCAAGTGTATATTCTCATAGACGGAGCTTCGGGCGTTGGGGAATCGCTGTTACCGCGTGATGCACGAGGAAAACCACGTTAAGCGTACCAACCGCTATATCGGTAGTCGAGCCAACCCACGAAATAGGTGTACCGGTAGCTTTACCACTGCGTTACCGTGATATATGTAGAAGCCCGGTGTGCTTTTCCCGATGCGAAAGACCCTGTACCGGGCCAGCGACATTTTGAGTAATACGATAGGGGGAACGAGCCGTCTTGCGTAGCCCGTCCAAGACACTGGCGCCGTTCACCGTGCGCCCAGCTGATAACGTCATTGCGAACCAAATGGACCGAGATATGGATAAGGGATAATTAGGGGAAGCGAGACAGACGGTGGTAGAGCCGGAGAAAACGTTTTCGTATGGCAAGAGAAATTCGTCGTAGATAATATATACATGATATACGTTTTACGTGTACACGTCCGTGAAGACGCGTACTACGAACCTCCACGATTGTACGCGACTGCTGAGCTATGGCGGACCAACGGAGGAGACGCCTACGGATGATGGCGTACATTTGTTACTTCGGATTCTACAATGAGGGCTCTATATATTCACCACCGCGTATTTCCTTTTCCCAACTGCGAGCGAGCTATACCCGTCGTACTCTCATCCGCGAGAAGCGTCATTACTATTCCTCATGGCCCTTTCCGTTTCTCTGACACCTGAGTCCCCGAGAAATACCGGGTAATCGAGACGTACGGCTTCCGTTAAATGATCGTACACCCTCCTATCACGCGCTATCAAGATCTTAGACTTTACCTCTTCTTTGGGATTCGTTATGCGTTATCTTTCTACGATTGCTGTGGAATTTTGATACTCGCTCGGGTGAAACTCCGAGGCGGACTCGGCAAGGGTTTACTATCGATTCGCGGTGTTGCAAACGGAAAAAAGAAATAGGAACCGGGTTTATTTATCTGACGCATGGGCCTAATAGCCATTCCGTTTCTATTCTCCGTATGGCGCTTCGGCGCTGAGGACCGCTCGAGGAATCGCAAATAACGAAGTTTCTCAGTGACTTCGAATGGTCTCTCGGAGACCATTAACCAACCTGGGTCTCCATTCCCCGAAGCCATAGCCCAGTCTTCCCGAGGAATGAAAAGGACAATGACGGGAATGGTGCGAAAGATGCCACTTGATACCAGTTTCACGTCCTACATATACGACGCCGTACTCCTCTTTGCATTGTTAGTGGAAAACCCCGTGAATAAAGCATTTTTCCTCTTCGCGATATAGACTCGTTACACCAAAGTCCTGTTGCTCTTTCTTCTGATAATGATGCGGAGGTACTTTCGTGCCTTTCCTTTTTCATCGTTTTTCATTCGATGCTCAAAAGTTCCTCCTCGAACGTGTCAGTATCCAATGACTAGAAAATGAAACGAACCGAACGCACATCTTCCACTTTCTTTTTCCATTTTCGAAACGAAGACGCAGAAACATGAGAAAAGGACAGTGATAACGTTAATACTCGCGGGAAATTCATACTGGAAATATTCCTCCAAATCTGATGCCTCGGACAGTTGGATCGTTGTCGGAAGATTCCTATCAAAGGAAGTTTTTTTTTAATTCGGCAACTCTCGTTCTTCGATATTTCTGTCTCGGTTATCGGATATCACGTTATCGGGTTCCACTGCGGTATCGAATTCGTGAAAAAATGACAACCTTCGAATTATCTACGCGATGGTCCACGATGAAATATTTGCAAGTGTATAAAATTGTTCACGTTTCGTTAAAAACACAGATAGTGCACGGGGTAAAAAATGTATCCACGGATCCGGGAAATTGTCGTATTGTTTGCTCGGACTGACAATGGAAAATAACGTTTCCCGGTGAGATATGAAATTCCGGAGTTTCGTGCGTGACCGAGCAAAAATTTGCAAGATTTTCCGGGAACATTTGTGCGAGGAGTGATGCGTCGAGTGACTAAAAGGGACGTATAGCTAGAGAGGTTCGACAGTTCGATGATGGCATCTATATCATATTTGTGTGGTCAGTAGCTGATGGAAACCAGGGGTCATCGGGTATACAATATTCATATATTTTATATATATATACATATGTACGAGGAAGCGCACACGTACAGCTTCACCTCATCAACGGTTCTGTTCAGCCAAAGGCACGTATGGGATACCGCGTCATTAAATTACATTTGCATATCACTGATCCGATGAATAGGGGCCGGCATGCTCCGATGAAGCCAATTAAAATTGACAGCACTACCAGATAAAACTTTTTCGATATGGTTATCTGTATTGTACAGCGCGCGTACGGCTTTGAAATCGTCCGAGCCAATTATAACAGACGTGCGTAATTATCTCTTACGTCTATACGGTGGCACGTCTGGAAGTACCAAAAAAGAAATTACACCTGTGACATAAGCGAACGATATTATTGAAAGTTGAAAAATGACATTTTCCAGTATCAATTTATCATTAAATAAGAGACTCATAGATATGAAAAATTAGGGCATCATCCAAACTTGTAAATCCATGATTGTTTCACTCCGAAGTCTCGAAGACAACAATTTTGCGTTACTGCTTAATCGCTCGGTTGAAAAAGAAACCTTTTAGAGTCTTCGTTTTGACTGGATAGTAGTGATTCCTGTTGGAAAGCTCGGAACTGATACCGTTGTAGATAAAACTGAAAAGGATCGGTTGACAGGTATCGGGGTGGCATTAAAAAGAACCTCGATCATGCGGATTGATGAGACCGGTGATAACGGGTGTATAACAAAAACGTTTATGGCACGGTAGAATCCGCCGCTCGGAGGAGTCGTTTTACAACTCAAGAGTCTCCTATCGCTGTTACCAGCCCTCCGTCGTCTATCCCGGCGCTTATTCGCGTCTTCATGGTACAGATCTCGCAAGTTTCAACGGGAACTCTAAACGAGAGCCACGGAAGAGCGGTTTGTGATACAGTGTAAACAGTTTCACACGGACACACCGAAGCTGAGAGATATCGATATCCATATCGGAACGATTTCCTGGGTCGTATCTTGACACCACCCGTGAAGCCCATCTCGTCCTCACACGAGCGGTATAGCGGTCTCGGTACGAGAAACGATCTTGTATCGGCGTCGTCTCGTGTGGCGGCGATGTTACCGGAGGATAGACGCAACCGTATATGCAGAGGGAAAGAGAGCTGCTGCTCGGAGGGATGAGGGTTGTTTGAAAACGGACGTTGCGTAATATCGATACAGCGATGTATCAAAAGGAAAAAAGAAGAGGAGGAAGAGAGACAGAAAAAATTCAAGGAGTGTAGAAACGAAGAGAGGAAAAGGAAAGCGAAGGAACCAAGACGCGGTTGAAGGGGGAAGAGAGTGTAAAATCGCGTGGCGTAGAAAAGTCTATGCCTGGGGACCCTCGGAGATCTAAGAACGCGAAGAGGAGAGAGGCAAAAAGAAAAGAGGTTCCAGCGATACGCAAAACACGAGAGAAACGTTGGATACTCTTCCTACTACCACTACTAAGAAACAAGATCGAAAGGCTGCGTTCGACTCTCGTTATCCTCTTCCTCTTTGTCCTCTTCTTTCTTCTCCTCGAGATATGAACTTCGACGGATGCAATAAAGTGACAATCATTGTGGGACAGCGAAAAATATACTTTGATGTTCCACAGCCTTCCACCGTATCGTCGCATTTAACTTCTTTCGTTTTACGATGAGCAACGTCTACCATTCCCCTCCCTCTTTCTCTCTCTGCGTTTTGATCATAGAGGATTCATCCCGGTGACATTCATGCACGAATCGTTTCGTCAGTCAAACAACATTGTCTGAGTTTCGACGGAACATAACCTGCTGATCCGGGAATCGAGATGGCACCAGATCTAGTTATTTTTCGAGTTGCATTTATTTACCGCGATGACGTAGCTAGAAGGACTCGAATATTACTCAGGATGAGAAGTGGTATTGAGTGAGTTATAGCTTGCGATGATACTTCGGATACCTGGTTGTACAAACTACAGCTTGCCTCCATCAAAATGTTCACTGAAGTGCCCCGGTACTTTTATGAAGCTTTAACTTTAATAATAAGACCTTAACTCGACTTTGTTCGAGGGTGAAAAGATAGCAAACATTTAAGACCAGGGCTTCCATAAAAAAAGTGGTTTTCCCATTTCCTTTCAAATGAATGTCCCGTTTGCTCGAAAGACGAGCCTACTTTATTATTCTCTGATATTAGCAAATCCAAACCGTTAGGGCCAGACTCGACCACTTGTAAATTTACGGTAGGACGAAGGAAGCTTTAACTAAGGAGGTTTACAGATTTCGGCAGGCTTTAATATCACTTGGAGAAGTTTACGATATACGGTCGTAATAATTTTAATAATAATAACACTATTCATTCCACCCTGGCATATCCCCGGTATGTCCTGCTTACATAAGGGTTCGCGGTATCGTCCGTTTTATTTGTATCGAAAGCCGAAGGCAAAAGTGGCAAAAGTGAGGACCCGACAAAAGTTGGAAAATCTTGGAAGAAGTTTACTGCGCTGTAACGGCCCACCAATTTGTTTCCCAAGACGCATAATATCATGCAGATGAAGGAGTCCTCAGTTAGCTATCAGCGTTCATACACTATTTACTTTTTTGGTCGATGGTGATGACCTTTTTGATGGCGTTTAGCGGTATAGACAACGATATTCGAGTCTGCATTTTGTAATTGCATCGAATTAATTTATAAATAAATAAATTCGATCGTTCTTCTTCCAAATTCAGGAAAACCAAATTCTCACGTTAATTTCTTATCTTGACACACCTGTGATAAAATAAATTAAACTTGATTAATCGTTGAAAGCGTAGTGGAGTGATCGATTGTACCGGGCATGGTACGGATTGTGCACGAAGCACCGAAAGAGGCAAAGACGATCCCCAAGGATTCGCATCGAGCCTTTCACCGGCTCACGTAACTCTTTGTGTAAGGGTAAGGCACCCCGACTTTAATTATTCTACCGAGCCGCGAAAATTAAGAATTCGCCGCAATAAATAACCTTTTAATCAGCGAATTCCACGCCTTTTAACGAATGCGGAGAGTTTCGGGAATGAATGAGAATGAGGGTGGAAGATACAGAGAGGAAGAGAAAAAAAAATGCAACGAGGAAAGGTAAAATTACCAAATGTTCCATTGAAAAAATGGACGATTCGTTGGTCTTATCTTTGACTCATTACCCATACCCCTTTATTTCGGAAGATTTTCAAACTTTCAAATTGAAATTGATTATTAAGAATATAATCGAAAAGATTTTTTTGGATTCGTCGATCGTTAAATGCTCCCGAAGTTCACGTAGAAATTTATAAATACGGAAGTGAATGTTCATCTCGATACGGTGTTACGATCTGAATCCAGGCGAAATATTCGAGGAGAAAGAATCAAGAAACGGCAAATATCTTGACAATCGTCTTCTTTGTCAGATTCGATTTTGTGCGACATCCAGTGAAACCTTTTTTGATACATTGCGTTATAGCTTGAAAAATTGAAAGGGAGGCGACCGAGAATGTCAGAAAGGAAAACTACAAACGGTGATGGTTGTGTCGCAGTATACAATACGTACGTAGGGGAGTTTGAAGAGGGTTGTGACAATTTTTACTCTATCTACCATATCTCATTCAAAAAAAGGCCTACAACTGTCAACTGTCTAAAAAAAAAAGAATGGATCCTGATCCAATGAACGTAAACCCAAACTACTCGTCGTGTCCCAGCTTTCCTAGTACCGAGATAAATTTTGACGGCCGAAGTAAAGTCGAGACAACTGAGTACTCGATAATTATGAAGAAAGACAGATTTGTATTAATGATAACTAATTACGAATTTGTATAGTGTTAATCAATCATTGATACGTCATTGTAACCGACAATAATTAATTATTCATTGAAACGCTAATTAGGTGACTTGAATAACCTTTTGTCTCATAATTACGAACTTAAATAAAATTTAGTATTAATTATCAATGTTACAAATAACAATCATTTTCTAATAAAAACCCAATAAGCAATTTGTCTGAGATGAACAGAATCTAGATGAAGAAAGATGACTTGTGAAACATAAAAAAAATGAAAATTAGATTGCAACCCCTGAAAGTTGCACGATGAACACGAGGGTTTACGCAACGATGCGATAGACAATACAACGTATCAATCGAAAGATATTGAAGGTCCAGTTACGCCTCGTTAACGATTCCTGATAATGCGAGGCATCGTTATACCGCGGTTGTTCCACTCCTTCCGTTACACCCCGTATATGAATAAGAGTGAGAGAACAACGTAGAAGCTTGTCGGCAAAATAGATGGAACGACGGAGGCCCTTTGGAATCACATTCCTCCTCAAAGTCTCTCGTTGTCTGGTACCCTTTGGCGCAAGATTTCCGGGTATTGTGTCGAATATAGGAGTTCGCTCTGGCCTCGCGGGCTTTCAACTATCCAACTCCAACGACAGCTCTCCAATGTCAGCCATCCGCACAACCCTCTCGTCTTTCTATTCTCTTCGGCTGGTCGTTTTCACTCCTTCGACTACACGCGTTAGTATATTTCCCATTACCCTCGACTCAGTATCTCACTTCACAGACCTTAAGCATGAAAATGTCTCGTAGCGGTCCAAGCGAGTTAGCGGAACATTTTCGTTCACTTTTTCGATGAAAAAGACAAAACTTAAACCAGCTAACCGGTACATCGAAGTACCGAGGGGAAAAGAGCGCAACTTTACTGGTGAGCACTATCGATCCCACGATGATTTCGCTTTCCTCCCTCGGAGTAGCGAGTGAATGCAAGAGGAATTTATTTTAATAAGAGAGGGAGGCGGAGAGCGAGGGGAAAAGAGATTCTTGCGCGAATCGCGCTTGCTTGCGTTCTGAAACATTCGCAACTAGGTACGAGGCGAATAAGAGAGAATGAAAGGCGGAAAGATTTTTCTATTTTTCATCACCGTTCTTACATGGAGCTAGCATTTTCCATTACGATTCCAATAATTTAATTTTCAGTCTGGCGTCCGTTCGCATCCCGTTTCCTTCCTTTTCACGGAGTTCAGGGCCGACTGATGAGAGTGGGGGTCGTAAGGTATTGGCATCAAGAGAGAGGGAAAGGGGCAGGGACAGAGAGAGTGAGGAAGAGAAAGAACGACGACGAGATGTCTTATATGTGCCATTTACACTCTTTACGATGGGACACCGTCAGACTGATGCCGCCGACATCGAAGACGGGATTGCCGAGAGGTGCAGCGAGTCTGTGCTCAACCCTCCGAACTCCCTGGGCGGTGGACTCACCTTCGTCGTTATCTGTATATATATATACATTATACACAGTAGTTTTCATCGTCACTAAGACGACGTTGTACCCAGGAAATCTTAAATCCAGCCCTCAAGCATTGATGAATCCGCTTTGCCCGGAAATTGTTCCCATCCGTCTACGCGAAAGCAAAATCTTCTCGTCTCCCCGTCCGACCGTAGAAAATCTCTCAGCTGTTCATTCCGTTTTCACATTTTTTACTTTGACGAATCGATCGAAATATTTAACCCCGGACTAGACTGTTTGTGCAAGAGAACACACACACACATACATATATAAATATACATATATGTATCATAATTTTAAATGTAACAGATTTGCACAAAAATAAAAAAATGCGCTGTCGTCGGTAAGTGGAAGAAATCAAAATTAGATAGTTTACTGGGAATTAAGAAGTGGAGTTGATGCAGTAAAATACATTGTATACTTCGCCACGGGCGAAGTATACAAGAAGGAAGTAAAATTTGTTGAATTTGGACCGAGAATATTGAGTCAACGGTGTTGAGAAGCTAATATAAATCCCAGGATAAACTCGAGTCACGGTGAAAGTGTCGATTCAGAGTTAACGAAACGCAGAAGAAAAGGTGAAAATCTCGGTCTTATCGATGCTGGCCCCATTTCCGCTGTAACGCTCAAATTGCATTCGTCTGAGTCATGGCCGATGTGGTTCAGTCTTCAACAGTGAATCCCTATCTACGGCATGAGATTCCAACCCTTTCGAGGATTTCAATTTGCATGATTTTGCGTTCAATTGACCGCAGTCCTCGAGCGAGGGTGTAGAGCTTTATCTGTCTATCCGATCGACCCTCTCTTTTCCTTCCGGTGCGTTCTCTCGCTCTCTATCTCGTTCCGTATATCTCTATCCGTCTTTTCCATCATAGCCCCTGTCGCTGTCATTCTCGAAGCACTATCGGTCAACTTCGAGAGAACCAGCGATGTCACCGCGAGGTCAATTTCCTAGTGCGCAGGCGGCTGAGCGGGACGAAGATACGAAGCTAACAGCGTAAGAGGAAAATAAGAAGAAAGAGAGAGGAAGAGGGAGAGGGAAAGAGAGAGAACGAGAGAACAGTGAAGACTAGCTTTCGTACTGGCAGGCTGCACACGATACCGCAAATTAAAGGGTACCCCCGGTATCCACCCGCATAGTTGAAAGTCTTTGGTAAGTTTCGCACTGGTCTTTGGTCAGACTACAGCTATATTCGAGGTCCAGTGAGTAGAGATACTCCGGGTAAGAAGGGGCTGACAAGGGGTGTGATATGGTCGTCAGGAATGGTGCACCGGACTTGCTCGTTCGAAGGTTTCCGCGTTCACGGCGCGGGTCTTCCTCGAGGCACCTTTACAGCTTGGTACAAGATTATGTGTGTGCAGAAGTTGCCAATTCTGGTCGAAACTTTCCGAAAATTCTCCGAGACAATAAGCTTCGGGCTGTCTCAGTGATCCCTCCTTCATTTCGAAGTATCGAATGATAGCAACGAGATTAAGTTCGAAAAAGGTTCTGAACAATAGAGGAAGATAGAAAGAGGGACGGGCAGAGAGAAATTCGATCTAAAGGAAAGAGGAAGAAGAGAAAAAAAGCTATGCGCGTAGTAAAAGAGCAACGACGATCCGTCACGTGATCACGTGTACTAGGCATCCCTGTAGAACAGCACATACATATCCTCCGATTCTCACGAGCTTCGCACTGCCCGTGACCACATCAAAGCCTCCGTTCGACGAGCTTTGAGCACGATACGCTTCGGTTCTAACCTAGCTTTGACACCGCAGCCAATATAGTCGCTACCGCCGTTATTACCCGGCTTCCATTCAATATCCTTAATTAAATTCGGCAGCTTATTCACTGTGGTTAATTACGATTTCGTTTTGTCTCTTCTCCCCCCCACCCCACTGTCGTAAACCTCCCGGCATCCAACCGCCCACTCTCCCACTCTTTCTTCACGAAACCTTGATTTTCTGAAACAGCGATGTACTTATCAAAAACCAGCTGCGGAGCGGAACGCTACTTTACAAATATGTACACATCTAATTCTCCGGGGAATCATAATGGATCCCTGTTCTAAAGAGTTAGTGGTAGATACGAGACCGGCTTTCGAATAATGCTTACATACAAATCGTATTTTGCATTGTGTCTCACGGTGACAAACTTAAACGGGATTTCAGGTATTTTGCTGAATCGCGTCGTCGGCTATGTTTCCCATGGCAGGCAGTTACTTTTGTACGTATCCCAATTTAGAATAGATTCGTACAACCATCCATCCATATTATTTTATTGTTTTGAAATACGTTCTTTTTTCCCTTGGTGAATGGGGAATTAAATTAATGTTTCAAACTAAGCTGCTTTTGTATTTTCGATGTATTAGGTCTGAAGCTAAGTTGGTACGAAAGAACGAGTAGACACCATGCTGTAGGAATGGAGGCTGTGCATACTTTCGTAGTAAAAATCGTATCAATCTGGTGCAAACTTCGCAAACATGTATACTGGTGCAAACTTCGATTCGGAAGAAAAAAAACAATCGTTCAGTTTACATTTTCATAGCTGGAGGGTTTTGCACATTTTTTTGTTATCCGCGATTTGAATTCAAACGGTAATCTAGTAGACCAAGAATCTAGTGGAAGAAAACACAAACCTCGCTAGTAAAATTTGACTTCGTTGTTAGACCAACGGAAATGGGCATATATCTATGAGTGCACCGAGTAAACATCTCCGAATGCTTATTCCAGTAAAATTATATAAAAGCAGTAAAATGCTGTTTTCTTTGATCGAAGTAGAGTTTTTATCAGGAAATCTTTACGAATGGACTTCCGCTCCCAATGCATACGATATATCATGTATCTCTTCGGAGTAATAATCATCGGTGATTTTTCTTTTGCTTTTTTTCTGTTTCTCTTAATCGCACCGGTGTGCGGAACTACTCCTCGACTATATTGGAATCTTTCTATCTCATCGGGTGGCTAGAAAATCTCAATTACCTGTGCCGAGCGATGGAGGGAAACTGGCGACACGAGTAGAGCATCGAAAGGTCTCATGAACGTACAGTGGATGCTGAGAACGAAGAGGGAGAGAAAGAGACAGGGAGAGAGAGAGGGAAAGAGAGGAAAGGGGAAAGAGAATGAGCCAGGGAATCGAGGTACGAGAGTGACAGGAAGGGACCAGAGGCTGCATCGCATTCTCCGGGTGGGATTACCCCGGATGCTTGCTCCTCGCTTTGTCTCCGGCTCTGACTCCGACTCCGGATTCAACTACCTCCCCCGTTCCCTTCGTACTTCTTACCCATCGTGCGCTCTCTACCGGCAGGTACCATCGCTCTAGTCCATACGAGAGAGTTTGGCACTCTCGTTGATGCCAGCGAATTGAGATGGGAACGTTGGAGACCAAACGCGAGGAAATGGGAGGCGCACCCTATCGTGCAACGCATGGAAACCAGGCAATGGAGAGAGAGAGAGGGAGGGAGAGAAAGATAGATGCGTTGCCAAGAGTGAGAGAGACAAATGAAAGCCCGGCGTATGTGTTAGAATTTATATACACGTGGCAGACGTTCGCCGTGTCTATGTTACAAGTACGCGTGGGCGTATAACCGAATTTGTATTTGTGCACCAGTCTACATTCAAAGGTGGAAATGAACTGCTGGGATGAACAAGCTTAGCAATGACGTTGTCCCAAGTTCCGTGTATGAGCATCTGTGTTCGTGCGTTACCTTCGCAGTACATTCGCTCTTTCGCTCATTTCCCAGACAATGCTCGGGCACTCGTACTGCCTACTGGGAACCGCAACCATCCTACAATCAACCAGTTCTCCGAACCTCCATATCGCAATGATAGTTGGGATAGTTTAGTTTTTGGTAAGACCCGAACAATGTTGTTTTCGTTTTATCCATGGAAATTACATTGGATCGCGCTACGCAATTTTTCAGCTACTCGGATTTCCATTTATTTGTAATATTAGCTAGACATGTCTGAAAGAACCTCCGCATTTTTTGCCTTTTTTGGTCATTTTGGGTTATGACGAATAACTAAATGGAATCCGTCCATTATTCTTCATGATCAGAGTTTGATGTTCTGATCATGTTTCGCTCAATCTTAGGTTTAGCATTTCAGCAGTGTATTGGAATTGGAATATTTGTTTGCTTTTGTTTATTTAACCGAATATTTATTTTACACTGATGACAACTTGAGTTTTCCGGAAGTTCTGATCCATTGATTATTCTCTAATAAATAAGTCTTTCATTCAGAGTCCCATCAATGACAAATGCTCGATAAATATATTGTTCTATAAAAAGTAATAACTGTGAAGGAAGAAGAAGAAGAAGAGCCAACAAAATAACTGGCCGCTTTGCCACTGCTGCTGCTGCTTTGATTGACAGGTACTTAGGTAAATAATACGCCATTCGAATTAAGTATGTCTTCTAAAAGCCGATGGTAGCCGAAGAGCTAGGAAATAGAAATCGGAAGAAGCCGACTGCCGGCATTGAAAGATGCACGTCAAACCCTCCCACCTTCCTATCGTTTATTCAATCCTACGAATTGCAAAATCTCAATTCCTCGATAAAACTGGAAAATTTTCAAGAAATTCACTTTTTCGCTCGAGAAATTTCTTCCGCGGAGGATGTGACGAGATCGCAGACGGCGAACTATTTCTATTTGATCCACTTTTCCTAAATCTGTAACTGAATTAATTCTATCCTCCGAGGGAACTTCGTTTATTTTTGAATTTTTGAATTTTGAGTGCAAGAGCTTCTAAACAAATGTCAACAGTGGATATCTTGGGACAAGGTGTACATATTTGAAGGACATTGGAAAATCAAGCTTGCCGACGGTCTCGGAAAATTGAAATTTCCATTTGTGGTAAAACGGCAGGAATAATCTTTGGGAGCACGAAAAGAAATGTAAAAAAAAAGCAAAAAAGCGAAAGTTCCGGCTTCACGTGCGATAGCGCGGTCATTGGCCGAGATTACGAACCATGTATATTGCACCTTCTCGCTTAACGAGATTAAGAATTGGGGTTGAGTGCGCGCTCGTAAAATGCCCTGGCGATAGTCGATGCGTAAATGAACTTTACCTGTGAATATCGCACACATCTTCATTTTAAGGTATATGGGATGACGCCGTTATTCGAGATTAAACCGCGTGTACGTGGTAACGCGAAGCTGGGGGAAACAACGCTTGCTAATTCAATTTATTACCGAAAAGTGATCACGGAGTCATTCAGCACTGATTGTTTTTACTTTAGACTTTGAAAATCGAATAACGCGGATTCGATCATAAATTTACTGTTCCTAATGCGGGAGAAATTATAATTTACCAGAATTAATGAGAATTCAGCAGTTGGCAAGATTTATTTCGGGGGAATATCGTGTTTCTCGAGTTTCAATAGTTCTCCAGTCAAAAAGCAAGAACTTACGAAATACGGTACACCAATAATAAGTGTGCAACTGCTGTAGCTAAAATTTATTGTATCCTGCGTTACATAGAATTTGATCATCTTGATATCTACTCTTTTATAGAAAAACATCTCACTCTTCAGTGCTGTACCACGCGTGTGTTTCAATTTCACATTGGTACAGTTTGGATCAACGAGTGGTTAAAGAAAAAGACGTTTTTTTTTCAGCCACGGGATTGAAAGACTCGAATAGTCATGGAATCACGATCGTTCGATGTGCTAATTTTATCATTGGTGATTCCTAATCCCGCGATGGGTCACCAATGATGATCCAATTAAAATCGTAGGCTCGAAACGTTATTGAAACATAAAACACGTATCGATAGTCGTTCAATCGAGCCAATCGCATCAAAGCCCTCACTTGTCCACTTCAATCCGTTTCATGGAATCAGCGGATGTGCTTCAAGAGTGTAGAGGCGGTATATCCTCCTCCAGGATTTTACCGAGCGGCTACGCGAATGAGACTTGGAACAAGAGCGTCGAGAGTTTTCGTGGCTGTGCAACCTCTTCCATAATGCTAGACCGAGTATAGAAATCCCCAGAGAAACTTCATCTCTCGCGACGATCACATTACCAGTGAGGTTCCGGGAGAAGATTGTTTGGCTTTCCCGAGAAACTCGATGAAATGAAGCCTGAGGATGAGCGAGCTCTACAAGCCGTCATCCTCGGTCGAGAATTGAAAAAGTATTGTAACTGAGATAAATTGATATTTTCTACGTTAGCGATCGGTCCCACTAGACTCCGAAGGACTTTGGAAACAATTATTATGGCACAATAATTTATTACTCGTTATTGCACTGTCAATTGTTCAATCGTTTTATTTGTTAGGCTCAATACGATTTTACTTCGTTCTCCGTTCGCAATAAAACACGAATTTTTTTGTCAACGTTGGCGAGTTACGTGATCGTTGAAAATCGAAGATGGAAAACTTATTTTCTTTTGCCAATCAATAAATGAGAAGTGAGGTTAAGAGGATTCAAAGATAAAAGAGACCTTGTCTGATGGGAGAAGGGTTGCGACCCTTCCAATAACCGGAAACTCTTTCATAAACCGTTTCGTCCAATAGCGGTTGAACAGAAACGACGTTGCTTTTTCCCCGCGCCCCTCGACTTGTTTATTTCTTCCTCGATCTTACTTGAGCCGTTTCTTCATCGTTCTCGATCCTGCGCTAACGCGATGCGCAACCCTGTACTTTCTTCATCCATCCCACCCACAATGCGAGAATATCCGTACTCCGAAGTCGTGCCTGAACAAATTCTTACGTTCTAGCTTTTACTGCCGCCTCAGTCGCAGAACCAGGATGAGCGAAGAAGGTTTCGAAGTAGGTGGGGGAAGAAAGAGAGGGAGAGAGAGAGAGAGGAATCGAAAGAAAGAAGGGGATAAAGAAAGCGGAGAAAGCAAGCATGCCAAATGAAGGTATTTGTAGGGACTTTATGAGATTTCAATGGCTCCTTAATCTAAAAGTGCTGACAAACCGCAAAACTTTTCCCACCGCGAACAAACACGAAAATAAATCGATGGATACGGGGTAGAAAACCGTAGCAAAAGAAAAAAGGAATAAGCGACAGAAAAAGGGTCAGAGCTACAGAGAGAGAGAGAGAGAGAGAGGGTGAAAGGTGTGTCCAACGAACCCCAGCTTTTGAGGTTTATATTCAAACTACTGTACTTCGTCCAAGCTTTTTTTTGCACGCGATTTACCCTCAGCCAACTTCGTATACGATTCAGCCGGCGAAACTCCAAGCGTTTGTTCCCGAAAGCTCGAAAATAAAGGCAAAATCATCAATTCGAGCAGGAAACACAACCAATAAATTCGGTTTGACCTGAAATACTCGAGTTTTTCATCACTTAAGGGAATGACGAACACGCTGGAAACTTTCGACGCGGCACCTCATTACGTCGGTAATGACAATTTCGCGCTGCGCTTTGCGCAAAATTGCGCTGAGTTTTGCGCTACGAAGTCTGACGTTTTTTTTTCGCTTTTTTTCCTGACGATTTTTGCAATTTTCTGACGTTTTTTTCGCTTGTTTTCCATTTTTGAACTCTTAAAAGCGTCTATTTGATCGGAAATTTTATGCCGATTACGAATATCATAAAATTTTTGTCGAAAGCCTGGAAAGAAGCAAAGAAAAACGTGTTTTGAGGTATTTTTTACGATTTTTTCATAGAAATTTTGGGTTTTTGGGGAAATGAATGGTAGATTCGTGTTCAGGAGATCAAATTACGTCGTAAAGGACCATTAAAAAAAATATTAAAAAACAAAAAATTTTTTCCATTTTTCGGGAAAATACCTTTTTTCACTAAATCATCGATAACTTTTTTTCCTTTGGGAATTGGTACTCCACTTTGCGCTCTATCTTTTCTTTATGATTTTCCCTTCAAAATGCTTTTTTAATAATGAAAATCCGATAATTTTTCGATTTTTGGCAGAATTTCAAATTTGAACCATCGATTTTTGCAAATTTTTCCATACATACCCCTTTGCGTTTTTTTTAGCGATTTTTCAAGTG
>JAPYZI010000846.1:0-41608 GCA_030523105.1 Ophioninae sp. A BG-2022a
TTCCTTCAATATACGTGTAGCTGTGAAAAAAGTAACGTGAAAGAAAAAAAGTAACCCAAACAAACCCAAACATGACGATTTTTAAATATTTTTTTTTTTCGTTTTGAAAAAGTGGTTCATTTAGAGAAAAGGTTTGTCTATTTGGTACCTGGAATTTAATGTTCCTTCAATATACGTGTAGCTGTGAAAAAAGTAAGAAAAAATTCTTAGGTAAAAACCGTAGCATCCGTTTTAAGTAAAAACTACGAGTATGCCCGTCATCGTAAATTAGGTTATGATTAAACCACCCATACTAATATTATAAATGGAAAAGTGTGTCCTTCTGTCCGTATGTTTGTCTTTCTTTCACGGCAAAACGGAGCGACGAATCGACGTGATTTTTTAAGTGGAGATAGTTGAAGGAACGAAGAGTAACGTAGGCTACGTTTTTGCCGCTTTTTCCAACCCCCCAATTTCCTAAAATGAGGAGTGGAAATTTGTACGGAGCATAAACGCGAGCGAACACTGAATAAATTATTACCGGCCGAATATTTCAGGTATTTGCCAGTCGAAAAAATCATCAGATGGAGAACTATCCGAAGAAGCAGCCCAGTTGTACAACGAACGATGGACGATGGAAATGACGGAGCTTACGCATGGCCTTAAAATAAAAAACAACAAAGGAGAATTAGAGCAATTGGAATTGGATGATGAAACTTTGAGAGTAGAAGCGATGACAAGCCTTCGCACTAATGTTCGCTTTTACGCTTATACCAAATGGAATCCAACCGACCCTGAGGAGCTCAGCACAGACCTGATACAACTCTCCCAGCAATTGCGATTGAGTTATTTCGATGCGGGAAAAGAAACGATATTCGTAACTCACGGATGGGGAAGCAACGGCAACAGCACAATCTGCACTAGCATTAGAGACGGTTAGTTCACTCCTAATACCCAGAAATTTAAATATTCATCTTAACCATTTTTTTTTTTTTTTTTTTTTTTTTTTTTTTTTTTTTTTTTTTTTTTTTTTTGTTTTTTCTTTTTTTTTAAATGTTGTTTCCGTATTGATCAGCGTATTTGGAAAACTACAACGTAAACGTCATCGTCGTTGATTGGAGCGACGTCCGTGTTAAAAATTACGAGTACGCGGCGCGACAATCGATTTTCATCGGTGATTGTATTACCAAGTTTATCAACGCTCTGAGCGAACAAGCCCATTTGTACCTCGAGGACGTGACACTCATTGGTTACTCTATGGGTGCTCATATCATGGGTATGACAAGCTATCAAACCGGTTCCCAAATTAATACAATTTTTGGTAAGTCAAGATTCAAAAGATTAAATCTTGCCCTTGTATCAACATTGGTAAACGTTTTGTAACGTTTCGACGGTTTTTTGACGAGTAATCGAACGAAACCGTAGAGAATTAAAAAAACAATGTTCAAACTAATCTTCGATCATTGTTTTTTTCGCGATCTGAAACAGGTCTAGACCCATCGTTGCTACTATTCACCGACGCTGGTGTCGGCTATGGATTAACCAAGAACGACGCCAAATACGTTCAAATTATTCATACCAATGCCGGACATTTGGGCATCTCCGAAGCTGTCGGCCACGCGGATTTGTACGTAAACGGGGGAGAGTATCAGAACGGATGCAACAATCAGGACAATTGTTCTCATTCACGAGCCTACGAATATTTCGCCGAATCAATCAGCTTGCCCAATCGTTTTTCCGCCTTAAAGTTCGATACTTATGCGAATCTTAGAACCTCATTATTATCGTCGAATTCGACGAACGAGCTTAAGATTAATGTAACACTCGGTGGTCACCCTGCTGATAAATCACTTAGTGGAATTTACAACGTCGAATACGTACAAGCTCATCGTTAAAAAATGTACATTAAATTGCTGATTTTTATATCGGATTAATCGGTTTCTAATAACAATCCGGAAATCGCCGATCAAACGCTCGAAATTTATCGCTATCTGCGCAACATTTATCGCGCATACTTGTATCTAATTAATAAATACAAATATACCTGTGCAATAAAAATTGTTCGCGTACTTTCGTATCTCTCACGTTGAAAAAAACAAAACAAAAATTCATATTTCACATCGTATCTATTTATCTTAGTTTTACATTTGTAGAATAATGACAACTGATTATTCGATACCGATAGAAATTATGCATTTACACTCTTGTCAACACACGTCGACGCGTTAAAATAATTTGTTCGTTGAAGTCGTTTGGTGTAACAACGTTTTAGAAAAATTGGAAAGAAATGGGAACTGGATAAACAAATCGGAGAATCGTCGAGGAAATGCATCGAACAAACGAGGATCATAAAGAAGAAGAAAAAATCGAACGAGCGGATTAAAAATGTCTAGAAGGAAATACAGTCGCTGATTGAAAAGCGAGAATCAAACCGATCAGGGAAATGAGAAAAGAGGAGGAAACAAACAGCAAGTGGAAACGCGCGAGCGAACGGGAAATTTACAAACTGAAAGATCAGGACAGAAATCGACGGAACGAAATTACGAGGCTCCAGTCTCAACGCAACGAGCAATAAAACGTCTTCAAGAGAAAGATGGAGGAAGCCTTCGCGATAAACAAGAGACTGAAGGTGAGGATCGTCGTGTTTTTTTTTTTTTTTTTTAAATGATAAACTATTAGAATTATCCTCGATCAAATATTTCTTCTTTATCTCCCGACTCAACTGGAAATTGATAACGAAGTGTTTTTTTTTTGAATCCGCGATCGCGGATATTTTACGAAAAAGGACGAAGAAACGTTGATAATATTTTTCGCAATTAACGACAAAAGCGAAGAGTTCGATTATTCAAGAGTCCCTAAAACTACAACGGCAACGAATGGGTAACCCAATAAACGAATCGTACGAAAATGTAAATTGCTTAATGTGATATTAAATTAATCGATAATTATCGATTGTCGGCGAAAATGTTTAACGCCGGTGAATGTATAATACGTATTTTTGAATATTCAACGATTCTGTCGGATTGTTTTCATTGATAAAATATTAATAAATTTGATGAAATATTTCACCTGATAAACGTGGAACGACTCGACAAATCCGAAATCGCCGATCACATCGCTGAACTCACGGAGCTCAAATAACGGACTTCCAAATGGAGATTCTGGAATTCGATCCACGAGAATTGGAATCCTACGTTGTCAGCCTGGTAAAGAATAAAAGATATTATAAAAGCTTTAATATTTCCGTGATCGAAGATTTCGCGTTGAATACTCACCTGGGACGCTTGGATTGTTCGGACTCGTTCATTTCTTCATCCGTCACGTTGAAATCAGTGAAAAGCGTTGGACGGACCTGTTAAGTGAAAAAATAACGCCCCGTTAATTATAAATCGTAAATACTCTCGTGATTAATACAAATCTCGTGAAATTTCATTTAGCGAACGACAAAATTGCCGTTACAAATTTGTATCGGTATAATCCTCACGTGATCTGTATCCCTGTTCTGACATATTTCCGGATTGCAGTTGCAGTTAGTGCAGCTCATGCCGTTTTTCCGGCAGGAGCACAAACGCGTCACGCATTGGGTTTTGCAAGCGCATTTGACGTCACCATCCGAGTTCCTCTTCGCAGCGGAAATCTCGCTGGTACGGTTTCTCGCGCCGCGCTGAAAATTTCGGTGAAAAATAAATGATCATCGACGCGGAAATATGAAATAAATATTGAATTACGGAAAATTGACGATTTGAAACACGATCGTGTTCGTTCCATCAGGATTATTCGCGATCGAAGAACTCGCAATGATAAATAGTTTTGGTTGACGATCCAAACGAACTATTCGCTTCATATCTTATTTGACCTTTGATAAGCTTTATTACGAAAGATCACGTACGAATTTTTGAATCCGTTTGTAAAGCGGAGTTTTCTTCCAGTCGGGATCGTTGTTGTCGTCAGCTTCGCTGAAGCTGTCATCAGTTAGGTGAAACGACGAGTTGTACTCCGGAAGCTCGGAAACTTGACGAACTCGCGATCCGCTGAATGCCTTTTTTCTTTCCCTCGAGGTCGAAGAATTCACCTCCACCGAAATCTGGTAAATAAAACGTTCATCGGGTTATTTATTCTTTACCTGTTGGCTGGTTCAAGATTTATTTTTATTGATAAATCCGTTCGCGTATGGATTTTATTTTTTCGAAGCTTACTTGTTCTTCGAGCCTTTCGCACTTTTCTCTGTAGGATTCCAGCTGCTCCTCGAGTTCCTTCAGTTTTTCACGGGGCTGCTGGCTCAGCTCGTACTGCCGGTTTTTCATGAGCACGGCATCGTGCTTTTCCTGGTTTCGATCGATTATCGTGAAACTTTAGGTTGATCGCGATCAAAGCACGTTGGGGTTTAAGAATTATCAAATTACCATCAATATCGCGTGTTTTGTCTCCAATTCGTGAATTCTCGCTGAGTTTTTCCGGTGATCAGCAGCGACCATATCGAAAAGAGTTTTTACCGCTGTTTTAGCGTCGTTCATTGTTTGAAGGTGGTTCAAACGAGAAGTACTGCGAATTTCTAAAAGTGATTTAAAAAAAAAAAAACATAGTACTTATCTAACGGGAATCCTCGATCGATGAATGTACCTTGATCCGGACTACCTACCTTGATCCGACTCCAGAATCTCTCTTTGGAGATCCGCTATTTGAGCGTTGCGCAAATCGATATATTCCTTGAGCTCGGAAACGTTTTCGACGAGCTCGGGATTCTTAGCTGCGTTCGCTCTCATATCTTCGAGCTCTTTCGTTAAGAACTCTCGATCTTGGATCAACTTTTCCAGCGACGATTCCGCGTCGATCGTACTCGTGATAACGGCTGCCTCGCGTGCTACCCAATCGCGTATACCGCCTTCGCTTCCACTCGCGCTTTTTTCACGTCTCTGCTGAGCTTTCCGTTGAAGCTGGAGTGCATCCTGAAAAAATGGAATTGTTGACTTTTATCGTTCATCTTTGCGGAATATATTATCAACGTTTCTAAAATATTATCAAAGCTTCTTCGCGCTTTTTCGTTTGATAAACGGGATCCTGGATTCAAAAATGAAACTCCAGCATTATCGGTTTCCAGTTCAGTCGGGAGATGAAGAAATATTTGATCGAGGATTATTCTAATAGTATATCATTTAAAAAAAAAAAACAGGACGATCCTCACCTTCAGTCTCTTGTTTATAGCGAAGGCTTCCTCCATCTTTCTCTTGAAGACGTTTTGTTGCTTGTTGTGTTGAGACTGGAGCCTCGTAATTTCGTTCTGTCGCTTTCTGTCCTGATCTTTCAGTTTGTAAATTTCCCGTTCGCTCGCGCGTTTCCACTTGCTGAACGTTTCCGCCTCCTTTCTCATTTCCCTTATCAGTTTGATTCTCGCTTTCTTCAGCGACTGTATTTCCGTCGAGAGATTCTTTATCTGCTCGTCCGATTTTTCCTTCTTCTTAATGATTCTAGTTTGTTCGGTGCACTTCCTCGATAATTCTCCGATTTGTTTCTCCAGTTCTTGAACCTTTTTTCGTCTGGTGGCGGCCAGTTTTGCGCTCGCGTTGTTCGACTGTACATTTTGAAGGGCCTGCAATAATTCTTCCTTCTCGGATTGCAGGGTTTTCAGCTCGTTTTCCATTATTTGCAATTCTTTGGACTGTTCGGCGATGTGAGACGAATTTCTGAGGAGCGTCGAAACGAGTTCTTCCTTGATGGCGAGGGTGCGATTGATGGTTTGAACTTCGTGATTCCGTTCGGCTTGTCGCAACGTGTGCTCGGCGTGTTTCTCGTCGAGATCGATTCGGGAGTTATCATCGTCGAGATCTTCGTCAGGAAGGAGGTTCGCCTCGTCGCTGGGATTATCATCGGACGAGGCTGGACAAGAAGCTTCGCTGGACTTATCGATCGAGCGTAAAGCTGTTAGCTCGTGCTGATGTATCTCCTCCGCTGTTTTCTTCTGATCGTCCCGTAAATCCAGTAACTTCTTGTATATGGGTTCGAAGAGAGCGCGTTCGGGTGTATCTTCGTTAAGCTTAGCCAGAACCTCCTCGAAATCATCGAGTATCCTCGACATAGCGAGTTTCATGCTTTCACGCGCTTGCTCGGCGAGTTCGGCTCGTTCGTGCATATCGACGGTTTCGATCAAATTGACGTTAAGCTGATCGGTCAATTCGCGCAGCTTGCGCTGAAGAACTCGTACTTTTTCCTGAAGCTCCGCGTGTTCGGGTGGACAGAGTCCTGGATTGCCTTGGGACAGAAGAGCCAAGCGAAGCTCCTGCACCAATCCGTTCAAGCGATTTATCTCTGCGGCTTTTGGATCTTGATTGACGATCGGCTTGTTTCTTATCTTTCGAGCTCGATCCGCGTATCTCAGAGTACTCATAGTCTCGTCGATGTTATAGTCAGCCGGGCTGATGCAAGCGATCATCAGTGTCATCGAATTGCCACCCAACGAGTCCTGGAGCAACCGCGTCAATTTGCTATCCCTGTAGCCGATGTAAGAGGCCGCCGAGCCACCTTCGCCCAATTGCGATATTACGTTACCCAACGCTAAAAGCCCTTTGTTTATGTTGACTCCCTCCTTGAAACGTTCCCCCGTCGCTTGAGTTTTCTTACTTCGCTCAGAACCGGCCAAATCTACCAGATGGAACTTTGAAGTCGTCGCGCTGTTCGCATCGTCTAGCTTCGACTGATGTATCACGATAGTAAAAATCGCGTGGCTCCGACTGCTCTGCTGATTCATCGCCGTCGCACCTGTCGCTCTCTCGCTCGAACCCTGGCTCAAAGCCTCCAATGCTTCCGCCGCGTTCGACACTTCCCTCTCCGTCAAACCTACTATCTTTATGCCCTTGACGTCCTCTCTTATATCCACGACCCGTTCGCTCCTCTGCCTGTCCGCTAACAAGTCGTACAACTGCTCCTGATACAATTCCATAAATGATACCGCCACCTTGTACGAGTGGTCCGACTTTGACTTCATCGTGTCGAATATTTCGTTCACCGCGCGCGGTATCACACCCATCGCCCCTTCGCCTTTATAATTCGTTCCCATACTGTACGTCTTGCCGCTTCCCGTTTGTCCGTACGCTAGAATCGTTACGTTGTAACCTAAAAGTAACAGCGGAGCGGTTTTATGAAAGAGAAGAAAAAACTTTGAGTTCCTGGAAGAGACCATAGCGGAGAAACTTTGGGTTTATTTGGTTTTATTTGGGTTTATTTGGGTTTATTTGGATGTACCTAACCACCAATTATTAATATCGATTTTTGAAATTTAGTATTTAATTATACATAGTTATATTTGTATTTTGATTTACCTTTGAAAATTTGATGGACAGTTCTGCGCACCGCCGTGTTATAAAATTCGTCGTGATCGGCATTAGGTCCGAAGACATAATTAAAAGTGAATGCTTTGTCACCGTTTCCGACTAGAACTTGTTGCTCACCGGGAACGACATTGACGCAAGTCTGACAACCCCTTTCGATTTCCGTCGGGACTAACGGCCTTATCCTAAGGGCTACACGGACCGTTTCGTCGCTCATGTTTCAACCGTAACTGTAAAACGAATTACGGAATTCATATTTTACTGTGCAGATCGTGTGTTCGTTTCGTATTTTTCAAATCTTTTTATTAGCGAAGGTTTTATGAATTTTGGTGTCTTCGAGGTAGCGAGGCTATTGTCAAATTAAACTTTTCTTTCGATTTTATCGTAATGTACAGAAACGCTGTTTTCGAAGCGCCGCCGAAGCCGGCCGTCTTCGAGGAGAGCAAAGTTTCGACGCAAAGCTCAAAGGTTTTAACGAAAAATAAATGTCCGAAACAGTTGTTTCAGACAAATTACATTTTCGCCGAGATATTATGGCTGCTTACCTTAACAATTATCCTAAATGCTTCAATTCAGATACGGACCGTGCGACGCGTCCTTTATTTTGAATAGCGAAAAAGGCCAACGGTTTTTCGCCCGCGTCTTGAAATCCTGTCATACAAGTTACCCGTCTGCTGCGCCATCTACGAAGTCGCCACCGTCGCGAATCAACAGCTCGCTCCAGGGCGCCATATTCAAAATTTTCGTATAAAATGAAAATAAATAAATACAAAGTCTTATCAAAATGTACATGTAAAGTATATATCGATTTTACAAAAAGTTTCAATTGTTCAGTGACATTTTCAGTTCAATGAAAGATTAAAAATTATTCGTCCGTACGCCGAAAATGATCCAATATCCCTCATCGCGATTGGTCGGTTTACCGTCGGGACTCCGCAAAACGTAAACCAATAAAAGCAATAGCATTCAAGCATAACCAATAACCTACCGATCTCGAAATCTTCGAATTTTTCCATTGGCTGTTGTCGTAACTGCGTGCCGGAAACGCTTAAAGAATTATAAGAAAACGAGGTAGGTTTTAACAATTCATCGTATTATTCTTGGATATAAAAAACCGAACAAAATCATCATTTACTATTAATACTCGCATAAATACGTGTTCCACAATATCGAATCAAAGACAGGCGAGGGTCATGTTTCGAGCGGATTTGACTCGCGTATTGTCAAGGAAGCATCGAAGCTTGAGGTTCTCAATTGCTTAGTGTTGTCGGATCTTTTCCTTTCCGGTACATCATGGTAAGTGCGTTTCGTTTTTCACTCGGATATGGTTTGGCTGCGAAAACTTTCGGTATCTCGGCATAGGTAAAGCAACGAATAACTTAACATTCATTTTTTCTCGCGTCTCAATAACAATTATCGTTCTTTCCTAAAACTTGATGTTCGCGATCGCTGGGATTATAACCTCGTTAAGTTTTCGTGCGTGTCTGCGGTGTAGCGACCACATGGCCCCGACCACGTTTATATTTTGTTCGCACGTCTCGTCGAATTCGCTTTCCGATAAAGTCCAACGAAAAGAAACGAAACGTTCGGTATCCTCGAAACGTCTAGTGCATAGCTACATTACGCACCAAATACCGTAGTTGAGGTTATGATTTTTTATTTTTTAACTTTCAAGGGTTTTAGGGTCATTAGGGAGCTTGTTAGGAATATCCGTAATCCGATTCGTTTCCCAAGTTTACTTATTGCATTATGTAGCCGTTCGAGAGGTACGTCCAGACTGGCCGTGTTGCCTACGTGAGCGATGGACCGCACCGGGGCAAACTTGTCACCGTGGTCGACATCATCGATCAAAACAGAGTGAGTACCCCGATAGTTACTCGCCATTGAAGACCGTTTGTTTCGTAGCGTGAAAAAATAAAAAGTTCCGTAAAAAGCACATGATGAATCTCGATTCTTGATAGGAATTGCCGTCGGATACATATCTGAAGACACCATTAATATTCTGATCCGCTAATTCACCATAAGCCCTGTTTCGGCTGATAAACTCGTGCCCCGATTAAATGTTTGATTTCACTCTAAGGTTTTGGTTGATGGACCGGCGTCGAACATTCCGCGCGGTCAGATGAGACTGAGCGACCTCCATTTGACCAAATTCCGTCTCCGCTTCCCTCACACCGGCTCGACGAGAGTGGTACGCAAAGCATGGGAGGCTGCCAAGTTGGACGAAGAATGGAGCAAAACCATGTGGGCCAAGAAAGTAGAAGCTAAGAAGAAGGTAGAGATTTTTATTTGCGATTCCAACATTTACCGCTCTCTATTTACTTTTACTGATAATTGAGAATGGGAAAGGTCCAATATTCTATTATTTTAGTTTTAATCAGCTTTTTTTTTTTTTTTATGACTTCCGAGTTTTAATTCGTATTAAAAAATTATTTTTCAGCGTGCGGCGCTCAGCGACTTTGACCGGTTCAAGTTGCGGAAGGCGAGACAGATCCGAAACAAGTTGAGGTCTGACGCTTTCTTCAGACTGAAGAAGGTCTCGAAGAAGTCGAAGCCAGCTAGCAAGGAAAAGGCGGCAAAGCCAGCGAAAGCAGCCAAACCGGCGAAAGCGGCCAAGCCAGCGAAGAAATAACTGTACGGATGTCTGACCTAAATATATACGTGAGAAAAAGCGTAATTCATATTTCTTCATTTGAAGTCCTGCCTTAGTTAGCACGGTAATGATATAATACAGGCATTCTTGATAGGATATCCATTGTGTATTCTGTTCTCGTACAATCTCTTCGCGCTTCGATCATTTAAAACTACGATACATTAAGAAACGTAACTCTTCACTTTTTTTTTTTCCTATCGATATGAAATTTGATTTCGCCTATTCCGCCGTCTCATCTACGACAAACTAATTTCGTAAGCGTATACTCATAGGATGAATTCTACGATTGTGGATCGTCGCCTGTATCCTACGGCTGCCCTCTCAAGCCCTTGTCTTTACGCAATTAATATCCCTATTAACATATTCGTACGATTGGGACAAATTTGCCCGTAGATATATCTAAAAAGGTGCCTGAAGAAGTTAAACGAACCGGTGTAACGAGGATAATTCTCGTTGCGGTAAAATCGTTCTTTTTTTTTTTTTTTTTTTAATGAAACGGGAAATCCGCGTTTTTTGAATTCTCTTGTTTGGACACTTGAGCTATTGGCTCTTAGAACGCCTATCGAGTCGATCGCCTGATCAACTAACAGCGAAAACGTTGATGCGCGTCTCTAAGGGCACATCGACACTGTCATGATATTTTTCTTGCGTCGATTCCCTCTCTTGATCTTTCCTCGGCTCCTTTTTTTTTCTTATCACATTTCGACAGTCGTTACGCTGTCATAAATAAATATAACGTACCAGACGTTTAGTGTATTCTTAATGACAAATAGTTTTGCCGCCCGTGTTTCTCTTTTTCTCCTTCGTCATTTTATAGAATGATCACAGTCGAGTCCCCGCCTCTTGACCGGAGCGATCAACGCTCCCTTTTTTTTCCCCAAAATTCACGTCCACTCATCGGATCGTACGCGTCGCGTATACTCGATTCTTTTATGTTTTCATCACGCATACATCCAAGCTTTGAAAAATCGCGATTATTCTACATTGGAAGATATCGGAGGAAGAATGTTATCGTTAATTGTGGCAATTGTGTCGAATCGGGCATCGCAAAAATCGGCCTCGATGTTTTTTCGAAATATCTCTACAGGAAAAGTTTCACTATTGAGGTTATGGAAGAGGATCGCCCTACATAACCTAAATCGTCAAACTTTTGAGGTTATGGGATTGTTTTTGGGGTTATGGAAAAGATATCTCTCCCATAACCTCAATCGGATTCCACCCAACATTAATCGTTGCGTTTTTCTATATCGAGAAAAATCGTGAAGAAACAAACGAACCGATCGAACTTTGATCGCCTCATCGATCAGACATGCCACGTTTTCTCTTGACGCTTTTTTCTTCTTTTCACCCTATTATTATACTATTCAATAATTCATCACGTAACACGTATCATCAAACCCGATTTAGACTATGATATTGCCTTGAAATACTTGTATGCTTTAGACATTATTTGGCTACGTTATCAAGGACGATTATCTACGCTTTTCACCGACACAAGGTTCTAATCCCCTCGATCATTTAGACGCCCAACAAATTTACAGACTTTCCGGGGAAACGGCTATGGCCATTGGTATAATCGTGGCAAAAGTCCCGATTTGTCAGAATTTCAAGAGACGTTTTTTTACAATGAGCTGTCTCCGACACGAGACGCGTCTTTCGATTGTACAATTTCAATCAGCCACCGTTACGCAAATATTCCAGATCTTCACTATTGTACTTCCGAAGCTGTTCGCAGAATTTTTTTTCCATGGTTACGCAACGTTGGATTTTAGGATAGTTAGCCATCGGCCCACCGCCTCTGTATTTAACTTTACGAGAAGAAAAATCGTTTTTACTTGTAGCGTGAGAACTATCTTAATTTTGGCTCATTACGTCCAACTTTGCGCAGCATGAAATTTCCAGTCGCAAGAATCCTCTAAGTGAATACCGAAGGTATCGGTAAAGTTCGCCAAGTACTCCAAGAGTACGACGCTGATGTTACGAATGTACATAGTTTTTGCAACTCTTCGCTCGTGCAATTTCGTACGCGTGGCAATATTCCCAAAGAAGTCTACGTTTCGATATTACCGCAAAGGAAATTTAATTTCTTCGCGTATTCGTTTGCGAACAAAGTCTAAAAACCAATAAATAAATCCGCACATTCCACGCGAACTAATACGATAGTTCCGAAAGTAAAGCATTGAAAAATGAAGACGAGCGTTTTCGTCGAGATCGAACCAATTGGCAAGTAGAAGCTGGTCAGAAACAAGGTATTCCAACGATTCTCCATCGTGCGTCTATAAATCTTAAATCGTGAATAAAAGAAGAAATCGCCTCGTTGAACGACGCTTGTTCGCGGATCTACAAAAGTTTCGAAGTATTTGAGCGACAATTTGAAATTGGTGTATACATTTAACACGGACCGATGGTCATGGATATGCCGGATATTCAACTTGTCGAAGATCGAACAAAAAATCGAACAAATAAATATAAGTAAAGATAGAAAGCTCGTTGTACAGATTCTTCGTCCGAATAAAGTTATTCTAATAATCGTAAAACTCAGTCACACTTAGCATCGATCAGCGTTGACAAAAATAATCGTAACTGGGAAAAACGAATCCTAGAGATTGAAAACACGGAAATAAAAGCGCAACTCCGTGACTCGTCCAAGATCAGCCCAAATGAACGAGAGGTAAAAAAAAAAAATGTTTTCTTTATCCGTCCGCTAAGCGTTCGGAAGAGAAGTGAGCGTTGATCGGTGAAGTAGAAAAAACATACAGGACAGACGGAATTGTGAAAACGTTAGACGAGTCAGAACGAGTAAAGATAGACATTATGCAAGATCGTTCGATTGATCGCCGGGAACCGCCGCGGGTCACCCGACGGATGATTATAGCTACGTGGAGGCTGCCAAACTAATGGACGTTGACTCGGTTACCGCCGATCGCGGTTTGACGTCCAACGAATCGTACAGGGGAAATTCGCAGCAGAGAATGAATTTCAAGAACCAGGGTACTTCGCCGTAAATCGCTGGCGGAACTGGGATCAACGGTGAAGTCGTTTGTTTGTACTGACGATATTCCGCGTTACTACGAAATCAAACAAAAAAAGAAGAAGTAGAGATTCATCGAGAAATTGGGAAGATTCGAAGATATTTCAATTGCAAAAACAAAAAAAGAAACAAACGGTGCTAAACAAACCCAAATAAACTCACTCTCGATATCGCTCGTCCGACGCCTTCTCCAGAAGAGGCATCCCGGATAAAAAAAGTAGGATTACGGTGGTGAATATAGGTGAAGCGATCGCTATCCATTCGGAACCTTCGATAACGTTCAGAGATATAACGAATATCCCCCACCAAACAACGATCTCCCCGAAATAATTTGGATGCCTGGACAACCTCCACAATCCTAAAAGCACATCCGCGTCATTATCCATCCGTGACAAAAACCCAAACTCTGAATCATCAAACCTCACCGTCGTTGCACCATTTTCCATTATTAACCGGATCCTGTCGAAAAGCGAACTTCTGAAGGTCCGCGTAAGTCTCAGCCAGAAGACCGACTATGAACATTCCCGTCCCTGCGCTGTCAAGGGTCGTCATCGTCTTCGGAGCCGGAGGGATTTTGTGACGAGGGGAGTTGATGAATATAACCGGCAGACTTACCACGTACACCCATATCGCCTGCCAGTGTCCGATATTACCAATCGTTCCCAATTAAGACAGATATTACTACTTCTATCCAAAATTCAGCTAGTATTTGTGGATCAGTTTTTTTCTTTTTACTGTATTTGTTCTTGACCGGTCATAATCAGGTTCCAATCGAAGATAAAAGATTTACGCATTTCTAAGGGACGTGCCAGAAAAGTCGTACCTGAAAAGTCCAGAAAACAGCAAAACGGATGACGTTGCTGCGCCGGTCGTGGAATCTCTTGTCACGGCCGATCTTGATTATTCTGTAAAGTAGATAACCGGAAAGACGCGTGCCCCAGAGGCAAACGTAGACGGTGACCATCAGTTGGCGACTGTCGTAAGTCTACAACCCACGAAGGGTTCAAAAGCTATCCGTTATTCAAGCGGAACAGGGGATAGACCGATCAGGAGGTGTGGAAAGTGCAAATTTATCAACGACCTTGCCGACTTGTCCGAGGAAAAAGGTGAGTAGAGCCAGTATGATGAAATTGGTGCCACCAGCGAAATCGGTCAATTTGTCCATTTGGAAAGTCGCGGCGATCGTGAAGAATATGAGCTGCATGCCGACCGTAACAATGGCGCTGACAGCGAGGTGATCCTCGTCCAGGATGTCGATCGCCATTCTATCTATCTGGAATCACGGCAGGCCCAATGTGGTATTTGTCGCTAAATCGGACTCGTTGGTATCGTCATCCTCGCCTCAAGGAATCATAATCACAGAGAGTAACGCGTCATGGATTTATCGACGATGAAACACCGCTTTTGACATTTCTCGCTTGATCCTGGGGATCGAGTGTCCTCAAGTACGAAGATCGTCGATACGAGCTATCGGAGATACTGGATTGGAAGATACAAAACTAGGATCCGTGAAGAAGTTAGAGATACGATAAAACTTGGTGTATCTTCGATGTAACGTTTTTTTAATTATTTGTGTATATCTCTCTCTCTCACTCTCCCACTTGAAAGAATCGAAACTGATGATACTGCCGCTGCCGTTTACCGCATATCGATACCTCCCTCTAGGAGACCAAGGGTGAAAGCTTTTTGACCCCGCAAGCTCGGGAAATCAATACATCGTCGGGGAAAGCCCTACAGGGAATCGACCACGACGCTAGCCTTCTTTTGCATCCCAATTTTTATATTTTACCGCCTTTACATTTAACCTTGCAGGGAACTCGTCAGTATTATTGTTATTATAGATTCTATTAAATCGCTGTGGATATCGAAGTTCTGAATCGTCGGGCTTTTATAGGGCATGAAGTTGTTTCGTTTTTTTGGGAATCAATTGCAATCGTTTAAAATATTTCGGAAGTTTTATACTTTTCGTAATTCATTTTATATTCGTGTTTATTTTATATGCGAATATTATGTGAATATAAATTAAGTGTTGGAAATAATAAACATTTAATATCTTTATAATATAAACTTGATAGACGTTTAATGGGTTTGCAAGATAATAATCGTGTAAAATGTTTACTTGCGTCGGCTTGTCGCTGATAAATAGTTTGGAAATTTTTACAAATTTTACGCGCTAGTGAACGGCAATTAACGATATCTAATCAGAGCTCTTCTTTCCTAGAGACTTTCCGGTGTGCGTTAGCTCCGTCCGGATAATTTATTTATTTGTCGCTCGGCGCAGATTGCTAGCAGTATTTAAAATATTTGATATTTTATACTTACGCAATTGAGTTACTAGATAAATAGGAAGTAATTATTCACTTGAAAGAATTTTTTTATATGAAAACAGGCTTACACGCTTACTGTACTTTTTTCCGGACAAAAATATTGTCACAGTACAACTAGCGCCGCGTGCAGGTCAAAGAGAGAATCAAAGCTCATCGTTTCGATGCATGGGCGTAGCGCGGCGTTTCACCCCCGCGACGGCCTCGCTCCAGCCTCCCTGCGATTCAAAACGATGTATTCACATTCTCTCGGCCTTGAACTCCCCCAACGCCCTATGCATACTGGCTATCAAACACCTCGAACTGTCCCCACCATCTCCACGAATCCATTCGCGATAGAACCAACTTCTCGCGCGTTAACGGAGTAAGTGAACGACACAAGCCTTTTTCAGTGACAGCGTAAAGTTCATTTGCGCCATACCCCTTTCCTCACGGTCACTGTCGGCTTCTCACTGGATTGCTCTTTTGTGACGTCACGATTTTCTGTTTTATTTTCTCGATTTCTGCATGTCGGTGAAATGGGGGAGATATTTCCACGGATCGTCGCTCGCGAGACCGCGTATGCGGACTCGATTCGAGTTTCGTGTCCATCAAAATCGCGCGGCGACAATACGAGTCTGGCAATAGAGTAATTAGCGAAAAAATAATGGATTTCGTGGATGTACAATGTTCACCGGGTTTTCGCGTGAATCTCCATCGGCCATGTTTTTCTTTCGGTAATTTGATTGGTCAGTGATGTTGGCTCGTAGCGATGGCTGCGACCAATCAAAGAATCGCATGCTGAAGTGAAACGCGAGTCGGGTGAACGCTGGAAACACTTTTACGTCTGATCGCGGTTCCGTGTATCACGAAAACACTAGTCAATAATAATCGATGATATAGAGTGTTGACAGCGAGGTGCAGTACCGCGGGAGACCTTTTGCAGTCTCGCGAAATCTCTCATCGGACAGTCTTTTCCCATCGATGAGTGTCGTATCGGTTCGACGATTGGTTTTCTCGTTCTAGCGTACGTAACGAGTTCCTCGGAGTTTGGAATACTGCGTAAGAGTACGTAAACGGAGACGAGCGCGTTTACGGTCTTCTATCCTAACTGATGTCTCCATTTGTCAAAGCTTCCATTTTCATCAAAGAAAAATCATATTTCCGTGAATCTTAGAGCGGTTTCGTTATTGTAGAGGCTAATTCGCGATCAGTGCTGCCAGCGATTCAAGCGCCGTGTTGATCACCGATACCGTCCGTCAAAGATGCCTCTTTGTCCGAAAGCAAACAAATCGCGTCGCACGAAAAACGAGGAAACGAATTAACCAAACAAGACATTCTCGATCTTTTTTTTTTCTTTTTTCATTTCCAGTCGTCGTTACCGTTCGTGACTCGCCAGATGTATAGGTTAGTTTTTACGATCGTGATGGCTCGTCGGGACTACGAATCCATTGATACATGACGATTCATTTGTACAGGTCACCTTGCGACTAGACGACAAAATGCAGTGAGAAAAGTACCGTTTAAAGGGATTTCCAAAGCCGCTGCGATGGCCGAAACGGAAGTCTCCAGGGAAGAGAGAAAAGGCGGCGCAAGTTTTAACCGCCATGCTCCAATTAGTAAGCTTCGGAGACGCAAGGTTACTTCTGAGCATTTGCCCCTCAAATCCAAACGTCAAAAGTCGCGCGAACGAAAGAAACAACGAAAAAACCCAAACAAACCAAAACAAAAGATCCACAAGGCCAAAAATGAAAACTCGGCTGGCGGAGAGGACGGCATATGCAAGCCGTTGTTCATTTGTTTGACGCGTTTACCAGATACCTTGGTGAACCAGACTACCACGAATGCCAAGTTACCTAAGAAGAAGGCCAAGAGACCGAGCAAATGGAAAAAGGGCATTCACGAGACAAAACGTTGGCTAAAGAGACCGAGGGGAACAGCGGCCCAATCGCACGAGCCTACAGTTCCGGATGAGAAAGTATCCGTTAAAGCCACGCTTGATTCGTGCAATACCTTTAGAGGAGGAAAAACGGTCGACGAGGGGAAGATCGAAGCATCACCACAGGTCAAAAGTGACAAGGTTGAAAGAGTCGTGGAAGAAATCGTACAAGCCGCAGAGGAAGAGGTCAAAAGCGCGAATATTTTCGAAGTGAAGGCGCACGTTCACCGCACAGGGGAATCTCCAGTGAAGAGTTTACAACTAGAGGAGACACGCAAGCCGGAAAGTAAAGTTGGCGTTGACGCATCAATTTCGAGCGAAGCGTCTACCGCCAGAACTTGCGACAAGCTTTTCGAGCATCCCAAAGAAACGAGGAACAATGCAAAGGCGAATCAAATATCGCGCAAAGCAGCAAAGAGGAAAAGGTTATCGGGCGGACCTTACGAGAGACAAAAGTCGACGAGGCTCGTCAAAAAGCTGAAGAATTGCTCGGCGCAGACGGAGAATGCACCTGAAGCTAACAACGCGAAGCCGGAGCTTCTCTGGTCTTCTACGTCAAACACGGACAGTCCAAAGATTATTCGTGATCGACGGAAATCCAAAGAGACTCACTCGCCGAAACAGGCTCTAGTTCACGTCACTAGACTCGAGGATTTGCATAGTCCGTTGATCAATAAATGGAAGCGCAGCGTCGCGCTCGCAGAAACATCCGTGGCGGCCATTGGTGAGTGCTCGGCGAACGAAAATCACGTGGAAAATGAAAAATACGAGTCAATCGATCGTTTCGCAGACGATACTGAATCCCAAAGAACCGAAACGTGTCCGATAGAGGTGAGAGCGGAAGTAGCGAGTGAGGGCGGTGAACGAAGCGTGCCAAATGGGATAGTGATGTGTGACAGCAACGAGGACGACTCCGATGAGGACGACGAGGAGATCATAGCTTATATGTCGACATCGCGTAGATCGAGGCAATTCCTCGATACCTCGTACTTGGAGGATTCCAACGATAAGCACGGCCGAAAAGTTCGATTATCACGGAATTTGAATTCGGAAGCGTCAATTATCCGATCGGAATTTGACTCGAGATCGGATATCCAACGAAACGAAGGAATATCACCGAGTAGGCAAAGTACGATTTCTGACGAGCCTGTGAACTCCGTAATTGGTCCTGACGAACGACGATCCACTTCGAACAGCGACCAGACCTGGGAAAACGACGAGGACCAAAGCAGAACGGAACCGCCGTTAACGCGGAGTCGATCGAGAGCAGCGCTCAAAAATACCACTTGGCTTAACCCGGTCGATCCTCAGCAGCGGAAAGAGCCCCCGAAGCTTCCCTTGGTATCTTCCACCGAGATTCCGAAAGAGAATTCAGCCGACGAAAACGTCGAAACGGAAGTATCGACGGAAAGCGATCCGAATATCACCCGGGAAGTCGTCGAGCGTGAGCCCAACGACGAAAATGTCGCATCTCCCGAAATTTCAGCTTTTCGTCCGGCGGACGCTATTCGAATCGCTAGCAACGACATCAACGAAGATCTAACAGCGCGTAAGAAATTAGCCGCGATGAAAAACGCTATGGTCGTGTTAACGCCCCTGGAAGTCTTGAGCAATATCGTGAACACCGATCTCTTCGAAAAGGACAATATAGAATCAGGTCTAGCTTACGAGATGGAGTTTTCCAGTGAGTTTTGTCAGGACGCTATCAAGGAAGACGCAGGCTCCGATTACGATCCGAACGAGATCGAGTCGCGCGACAACGATGAGGGAGATACCGATCGGAGCCCAGCCGATCCTCTCGAGATCGATCGTACTCCGGTCGATCAACGTCAATCTTACGAATCGTTCAACGGTTGTCTCGGGCCTGAAAAATCGCTGCCGAGCAACGCCAGCGAACCCAGAAAACCGGAAGTCGGTTCGCCGCGAAAAACGACCGAAAGAACCGATCAGGATCAACCGGAAGAGGCATCTACTCAGGAATCTCTAGAATCCGACGTAGAGCTGACCTTGATCTTCGAAGAGGGCGAGCATGGGTCAAGCGAGAATCGCGTAGCTTCGAATGAAATCGACGACCCTCCAGCGCTCACTTCCGCCTCCGAAGTCCCTGAAGAAGAACTCGGCCAAGAACGAAATCGCGAGAAAACCCAAACCGGCTCGATCCAACCCTTAACCCAAACCGGGTCGACCGACATCGCCAGCGGTTCTAGCGACGTCGTTACTTGCGCGAACGTTTCTTCCGCGATTGCCCAAGAACCGAAGATCCGATCACCGTCCAAGAGTCCGCGGAAACGGGCTTCCATCAATCAGGTGATAACGGAGGAAACCGCCGCTCCAGATACCGCTTCCCAAACCGTTACGAGCAAAGATAAAAAGCAGCGAGAGCCGAGCCAGAAAAAATGGAAAAAATCGCGATCCAAAACTCACTGCAGATCCGAAAATTTAACGTGCAACGTGTGCTCGACGAGTTTCGAAGGGAAAACAGCGCTCTCGGAACACTTGTACAGGCACAGCTCCGTCGAGCTCCAGGAAGCGTTCAGAATCGCAAAAGCGAAGGCGATTGCTGACGCAAAAGCGAAAACCGCGAGAGAAAAGGAAGCAACGACCGATGCGGTGGAAAATGAAACCGGGACGAACGCTGATGAAGAAACGGCTCGGAACGTCGAGGAAGCGACTTCTTCAGCCGAGGGTTTCGATAGTTCGACGTCCACGCTGGCGACCGTTTGTCTCTGTCACAGGGACAACGATCAAACATCCCTGGGAAATACGGATCTCCAAATAGAAATGGTACTCCTCTGCAAGTACTGTCGCGTACTCTTCCGTCGTCGGGAGTGTCTCGAGGTTCATTATCGTACGAGTGCTCATTGCGCCAGTGATCGAACCCGGGAAAGATGGCCTCGTCTGTTCTGCGCGAACTGTCAATTGTGCCTGAACAATTGGGCGGACATGCGTCAACATCTGGAGGTCCACGCCCGTCAAAACGCCGAGTGCGCGATCCGTTTCGTTTGCAACATTTGCCGTGTAGTGTTCGTTGGTTTCGGTAGTTTGTTTTACAATCATTGGATCAGCCATTCGAAGGATTCGATGTTCGTAGCCGGACGCTATAATTTCCCGAAATTCTCGGTCCAGCGAATCGACGGAACGGAAAAATTGCCGGCCGGCGCTAAATCCGAGGAGAATTACATATTCGTCGCTGAGCACGTTTGCGCCGTTTGTAAAAAGCCGTTTTCGATGAGACGGGACCTCGAGGCGCATCGGCAACTCCAATGCGTAAACCCCTTCAGGAAACCCCAACCGCAATCCCAAACGAGCCTCAAACCTACCGATGACTCCAGAAACAACTATCCCGTTTCGCCGTTCTGGTGCGACGCCTGTTACGTATTGTTCACGAATGAAAAAGAGATAAACGATCACGGTGCCAGCGAGCATGGGAATCATTACGTTTTCGTAAAAGCTGGATTATTGACGAACAGGCAACCCTTCCGGTGCACCAAATGCGTCAAAGTTACCTCATCGATCAAAGCGATCGACGACCACTGGAAGCTGATGCACGATCAGCCGGATTCAACGGAATCCGCTGCGCCGATCGCTACGTCCATCAGCGAGATCGTTCCGGTCGAAACTCCTAACGTAACTGTCACCGATAAAACTCTAACTTCGGGCCCACCGTTGGTCACGATACCAGAAGACGATCTTCGGATCAATAATCCTCCGCAAACTCAAACTCCGACCACTCCTCCAGCTAACAACCGGAAGTCCGTTAGTGCCGCTCCGAAATCTAGCGTTTCCAACCTGGTAACGAGTATCGAACAATTGCCGGTTCTTCGATCCGTATTGGAGCTCCCAACCTCGAGAGCCATCGCTGAGAAACAATCCTCGAAAACTCGAGCTCTGGAAGATCCCTTCGTCAAAGTTGTCGTTTCGGACGCCCGCGGCGAGAACTTGTCCGCCTCTTTGGTTATCAACGACGCGGAAGAAAGTGCAGAAACGAACGGGACCATCCGGGACACCGAAACTTATCGGATATCGGTTACCGATCAGTCTTCGATGGGTGGTATTGTGACCGTTTTGAACCCTAGTGCGAAAACGACCGAAAAGGCTCTAGAGGCAACAGTGTCCTCGGTGAGCTGGAACAATCTTACGGAAACGACGTCGAAAAACTCGGCTGTTCCGATCGTGACGCGAATCCCGAGTCCTGTGGAAACCCCGAGTGTATCAGTGCCCCGAAAAACCGGTAGTTCCCCGAGGAAGCCTCCGACTTTGAACGACGCGAATAAAACTGGAAATTCTTGTCCAGTGACGGCAACTGCCCCGGAAACTGTGAGAACGTTAGTGGAAACGAGAACCGGAACTTCCTCGGTCCAAACAACCGAGCGCCGTCGGGCCATACCGGAAGTAATCGATATCGTCGACGACGATGCGGAGGCCAGTCCCGCTGTCGCTCAACAATCCTCGACTCAAGTTCCCCAGAATACCGGCGGTTCTAACCTCCGCGATAAGAGGAGCCAGAATTTGCGCGAGTTCAGGAAAACGAGCAATGGACAATCGCACGCGGGAGCAACGGAAACCCCCGTGGCTAATGGCGACAAGCAAAAACCACCGGAGAACTGTTCGGGTTCGGAAACGTCATCGATCACCGGTCGCAACTCTAACGGCGCTTCCGGTCGCCCGAAACTCAATCCCTCAGCCGCCCAGGCCTCCAAGATTTCTTACGAGGAGGAACGCTGGAATTGGTTGCGTTCGAATTCCGGTTCCGTCGAAACTCGAAAGCAGGGATTTCTCCGAGTGAAAGACCTGTCGGAATTGCAGGCAGTGAGAACCCACGTGTGTTGCGTTTGTAGTGCGAATTTCCAAAGTGAAACGGAGCTCATTGAGCATGGACGTGTTCATACCAATACCGTCGTTTCCTACGCCCCTGGAATGTCCGCCGCCCTGGCGTTACCGGATACCCCCGAATGCCCTCGAATCACCCAGAACCCTAACGGCCCGATAACCGTGATGAATGTCCCCGGGTGGTCGTACATCCCCCAACGAATTTTCGAACCGGTGATTAACCAGCGAAATCCAACAACCAACGATACTTTGGGATCTTGGATTTCTATGGGTAACCAAAATACCATAGCGGTTGCATCCTCATCCACGAATACCGGTTACGTCGCTGGGAATAGCGTTCGACCAGCGGTTCTGCCGGAAGTAACCAACGCGATAATCTCGACTAGCACCAATTTTCCCCAAATCCAAACCAGCGCCGGACTGTTCGGTAGTTCCGAAGTTCAAGACCCCAATCAGCGACTACCGGAAAACCGTTTAGGGTATCACGTTCTGCCGCCGGTTGTCGTACTGCCTACCGGGCAATCCGGCAAAACGGTAGCTTTGACCAACCAGCGTAACTCTTCCAACAATTTTCTTCCCGGTTTTTGCATAAACAGTTCACCCCTGACTTATCGACCGGACAAGCCCAATAAGTTCCTGTGCAACATTTGCCATACTTTCGAATGCGACAGCATTGATACCTTCAATTATCACGTGACCAAACACTACACCGGATGGAAGAACAGTCGACCGCCACCGGTAAATTCACCCCAGCCATCACCCGTCGCGATGATCGCAGCGACTACGGTCACCATACCGAACTTGATGCCGATCGATCCCATACCGGAAACCAATCAAATTGCGAAAACTAGCGACGCCAACGCCAACGGGAATCCTCTGAACAATTGGCCCGTCAAGGATACACCTACCAGAACTTTACTGGTACCATCACAGAACGCCAACACCGATCAGCGCCCTCTACCGTCGTTCGTCGAAAACAACAATCTTAACGTTCTGCGTCAAACTCCGCTGAATTCCAGCAACCCTAACGCGAAAAACAAAAACCTCAATCATATCGTTCTACGGTGCATGATATGCAAATCCGCCCTGTACAAAAACTATCCACCCTTGAGGAATCACGTGATACTCGTTCATGGGGTCACCGACTTTAGCCTCCTCGGCCTCGACAATATCGCCCAAAAAAGCTATCACTGCACCCTCTGCCCCAACACTACCGCCCTCTTCGACCGCGAAGAAAAGTATCGCGAACACGTCGAAACTATTCATCATCATCCCTGCCCCTCGTGCCGACGAGTATTCTCGAACTTTCTCACACTCAGACATCATCTCGAACAATGTCGCGTCTCTTCGTCCAACGACCGTAACAACTACGGAAAGAATTGTTAATACTTGCGATTTCGAATTTTCGCATAACCTAAAAAGCTCGAGATCACGCTCGTCATAACCCCAAACCCAAGAATCGACAGTTAATCTTCGGACTGCAGTTTCCAAGTTCGACAAAATGGAGTCTCCAGACCTGTTACAATTTTATCACGCTCGGTCTAACCTCAAATTGTTAAACGTAAATTTATCTCTCACGTTCGTTCCATCAATGTCTTCGCGCTGTTGCAACGCTGAATCGTAAATAACCGTTGCGTTATAAGTTTTACCTCTTTAAACTGGAGACGCGACGAAATTACAATTCGAACTTTGTTAGCGAAAAACTTCGTTCGATCGTACCGATCAAAAACAAACGCGTACTTCTGTTTCGTGTAGCTCATAAGTGCCAACGAACAAAATTCGCGCCTGGTTAATGCTTTTTGAGAAGATAACCTTGCTACACCGCGACATCTAGACGAAGCAAAGTGGATAACCTATAAAAGAAATCTGGCGAAGGAAAGAGAAAAGTTATTTCTTGAAAGGGGAGGGGGGTTTCATTTGCGATTTCGTTCAACAGCCCGTGAACTTTCGATCAGAGTTCACGGACATTCGTTTTTTTGCAGACGTTCATTAAATATTGTTAATTTCGCGTGAAGTCATCAATCGGAGTCTTCATATATTTATTTATTTCCGCCAGAAATATTGCTTGCTTGAAATCCAAAAATAATTGAACAACCAGCGCATTTTCATAATTCCAAGTACGAAGCGATCGAGAGTCCACAGATCTCTCGCGTATCTGTATTAATGCACGTTCGTTGTACACTTCCTGCTCAAGCGTTCGATGCACGATCGACAATCGACGCTAGTTGGAGGTTAACTCGGCAGTTTTCGTTCGTGTAAACAGCGCTTTGTCACCATCCGAAATTTGATCGTAAAGCGCCATCTGCACGATTGAGAACTATCGAGATAACCTCTCTCGAACGTCGGTTATCGACGTTTTGCGAATTCGTGTCCGGAGGTTATGAGGGAGCGGGGGGTGCGTCATGGAAACGCGTTGACGAAAAATTGTAAGATGAATTCTCTGAACTCGTATGAGTTCACCATAATTACGAACCCACTCTGTGGCTGACGTTACTTTTTTTGTATAAGTGTATATCTTACGAATAAAACCATATTTTACAGTATTGAAATACTTAATATTTCATAATCGACGATAAGTTTATTACGGGGGTTTATTACGTTGATAAAAGCGTGTACGGCGGGATATTGTCGCCTGTAAACTGTTGGAGATTATGTTCGAAAGCAAGAACGACTTCTACCAAGAAGCTTCGCGAAGAAAGCGTCAGATGTCGCCCGAGCGTGATGGCCGAACGTTCGAAAAAGCGACTCATGCGAAGGAACGTTTCGACCGCTATAAAGACGACGTTGTTTCGGACTTTGGGCCCCTTTTTCCAATCCCGGACTCGCCACATCATTAGTGATTCAACTGAGCGTGAAACACCTGAGAAAGGTGCACTTGTGGGACTGCCAGATTACGCTATAAAGTTGTTAGATTGTACGCCTCTAAAATTCCAGGCGATTGGACCATTTATCGATAATAAAACATCGTGGTTTATATCACGTGCTATTTCATGTGTCTGTGCCTTCTCCCAAGCTTCCGAGTTTCACCGTCCCCCATTTTTGTCAAACAGGTTGAAACGACAAGTTCGAGGTTAAGGAAATCGTTGAAATTCGTTAGATCGCAACGATTCTTTATTTCATAATACCGATCGATATCCGATATTCACTTTACATTGCGGTTATACATTGCCGGTGAAAATTATGTACAAATTCACCATTTTTATTTTCAATAAAGATAATTGTCCAATAAAAAAGAATTTCGTTGCGTTCCAACTAACCTCAATGTTATTGAGCAAGACGAAACAACGATGCGAGAATGATTGTTTGTTATTGTTTATGATACATTATTCACATACACATGCACGTGGCCCAGGGATTGTCGAAAATGTAAAGAACCAATATCCGTTACCTCTGGTATGGCGTAGCTTTGATTAAATCACACAGACCCTGATCGTGACGATGAAACGCAAGACATCGATCAGTGCATCAGCTGATAAGAGTTTGTTTGGGTTGGGTGAAGAATAATTGAACTTTAGACGAATCTAGGGTTGAAATTCTTCGACGGTTTATCGATAAACGAATAAATAATCAATGAATTATCGATACGCATTGCTTCGGTACTCTACTGTTACCGGTGACCTCTATTAGAACTTACGCAAACTAATTCTTATGCGGTACGTCGTCCGTCAATAATCCTAATACTTTGGCACGTAATTCACATAACACAATATCTCGAGTATTGTGTCGTAAATGAAAAATAAAGTTGATTACATCGCGTCTATAAACCTAACCTTATCAACTATTTTATAATTATCCGGGCGCCGATTGACACGCCCCCTACCTCGGTCTCGAGTTTTCGTAATATTATTTACACTTACGTATGTTTTTTCCCATCGGAAAAAGTATGAGACTCGGGATTGACTTTCCTTTTTCATCTCCAGAGCACCATTTTTCGGTCGCCGTCATAATCGGCGTTCTGATTCTTTGATTATGCGTGAAATGGACGTACTTCCGATTCGCGACGTTACCGTACACACACTCACTTAGAACGTCACTTTTATCGACCATCCATATCGTTGAAACTCGATACCGTCGAAAATCTAACCTCAAAATACAACAATTGTAATAATAAAAATTCAGTACGAAAAACGTTTGAACGTTCGTTTCGTCGGTTGCAAAAAAGGACTAGAACACCTATCGATAATAAACTCGGAGGAAGGAGGGAATTCCAATTTAAAATAGTAGTGGGGGTATCGATATATCGATCGATCAGTGGCGATCGATATACCGATATACTCCTACGAGTTAAAGAAAAATAAACTTTAAAATTCGATACATAGAAAACTATTGATAATCGCAAAAAATTCTTTTAGGTCTTCTCATAGAATATTAAGGGGAGCGGAATTTCACCTATATTTTTGTTCGTCGATTAACCTAAAAAAAGATCGTAGTTTCGATAAAATGGACGGCGAACGCCAAAGCGATGCTCCTTATCTCATATGTTGTCTATGATTAAGTTTACATTAAAGTGGCAATCTTAGTTTAGAGACGAGGCCACGGGGAAGATCATAGCGACATTTTCCACCGTTCCTCCATTACGAGCTAATAATACTGGCACAGGTCACAGATGTATCATTAAAAATAAAATGAAAACCGGTCTACGGAGCTAAATCGATTCGAGTTTTCATTCGAACTGCGATTAACTCCACAGTAATTCGTAAAAAATCTCTGATTCACGAATGTTCGAATTTTTAGTTGTTTCGCCGAAATAATCTTCACTTCAGACACAATTTTTTCATTGGAATTATCTTACTTCTCACGCAATTTCGAACGACTTGAAAGTTCGATCCATTTTAAGGTTATGTTTCCTCTCGCGAAGTAAAAAAGTTTAATCCTACGATGGGCCCTGGAGAAACCCTTTCGGGATCTCTTTTAGGAAAACTGACAAACCTACGAAAATAGTTGATTACAGTTTTTTTTTCTTTAGCGCGCAGCCGAGTCCATTTAGACTCAAGAATTGTGGGAAACGACGAATTTTCGTTTCGCGCTATTTGTCCGCGCTTAATTCGCGTAGTCGAGTAGATTCTCACGATTCTTCGAAACTTGATCGCGATCGCTTTGTTTTACGTTACGTATTCTTTGTTTTCGTTTTCTTCTTTTTTTTTACATCGCTAACGAGCTATCGGTGCAAAAATAGTATCGTATCTTACTCGGATTATCATGAATTCGCGACGTTTTTTCTTCTCTTCATTTTCGCGCACTTACGCCGTCGTTCCAAGTGAACGTGTGCAAAAACACTCATCGATGTCGCGATCAAGTGAATTCCGAAAAAAACCCATGATTCTTTGTTTCTTTCTTGTTCGTACAAAAGCTACGAAGAAATCGTTTCGAAAGTCACTAGCAACGAAAGAAGAAACATCGTGGGATCGTGATTGAACACGATAATCCGTTTTTCGTTTCGATCACCCTCAGACTGACGGAATTTGGTCCGTGCGATGTCGACGTATAAAAAAAGAAAAGGTTAAACGTTCACCTCGACGTTTTCGTTATCAACGAATATACATTTTTTTTCCTTATTAACCTAACCTTACGAATATACATTTTTCTTGTTAACCTAACTTTCTCTCTCGGCGTATCTGAAACGTGGGAGAGAAGGTGCGCGTATTTCTAGTGCAGCAAGAGTATTCTCGTAGGTACCATTTTCATTGCGTCCCCGATGTGCATATTTTATCCAGATCGGGAATGATTTTTGTCCAATCGCGGTGTAACATCGGATAACCAAAGAAAAAAACACACACACGCGAGATCAACGAAGAATGTACGCGAAAGGCTAAAATCTACGACTTGAGCAATGCAACAGACGAAAAGTCCATATCTCAAAGGCTTAATACGAGTTTGGTATGAATGACGATTATGGATCTTGTTTTCACCTTTTTCCCGTTTTTACAGAGTCCGTCGTTTCATTTATTGCGATTGATCGTTCAATAGACCAGGAGTTTTCTAAAATCGACTCACAGCTTCGTCTTCCGCTACGAAATAGTTTGCACTCTTGATCGTAGAACCGTACATGCTGTACGTCGGGCTGAGCACCAGGCCACGTCCTGAAAGGCCCTTCTCATCAGCCACAGAAGAATGACGGGCTATCGTGCCGTTCGACTTTTTGTCCTTTTTCATCAGGGTCAATCGACAATCCTCTGAGCGAAGAGGCATGGAAGGATAATTCGGTTGTCTGGCCAGAGTCGTCAGAGTTCGATCGCCGGTCTCGTTGAAGCTGAAGAAAACAATCGATAGTCGTGAGTTAATTGAATCGGGGAATCGGCGTTTCCAGTTAAAAGATGAGACAACGAAAACAGCGTTTCCGAGGAGGTTGAGAAGATCGGACGATGGAATCAATGGTGAAGAGATTGCAAGAAGGAATTTGGCGAGAAGTGAAGAAATGGAAGGTATCAGGGTTTAAAGTAATTCGGCATTTCGGATGAAGATATACAATGAAGAAATGAAGAAACTAACCTGTGATGCCTAACTATGCCTCGTTTGATCCTGCAATTTTCATTTCCAGCCTGTCCACCGATGGCGGTTCCGTGGGTTTTGCAAGCTTCGACGCCAGGCACTGGAGACAGAGAGCTAGGCCCGTAGGAGCCTCCGCTTTGGCGTCTCTCCAGAATGTTCACCAGCTCGACCGAAGGCGTAGGAGAAAATGTTCCCTGCGAAGAATTCGAATTCTTTTAATACCGGAAGTCCATCAAAGATTCTTTCGTATTTCCTGATGATTCCTTTACCTGCAGTGACGGGCGTCTAAGAGCGCCACCTTCCATCCCTATCAGCTTCACTCCCATAACGCCTTTTTTTACAAAGCCCGGAACTTCTTGGGTGTTGAGATTCAAATCCAGCGAAGCGCGATCACCGATTCTCTCCGGATCACGAATTTTCTCCAAGTTGTTGACTTTCCCGTAGGACGGTGTTGCCACAGGTGTCGCTGTTGGATTCAGGACCCAGATAGGCGCAGCGTTCTCCCCGGGAATAGGACCTATGCAATTCTGAAGATTCCTCACTCCGAGGATTTGGCCATCAGCGTGGATGCTTGGAGTTAGAGGAGGATTGGGTCGAGTCTTTCCAGGCGTGTGGGCGCTGTGAAGATTCTGGAGATTTTGGAGGCTTCGATTGGCCCTATGAACCGCACTACCGTTTGCTACTGGCCTGAAGCCGATCTCGTTGTGATCGTCGATTCCTTGAAAGTGATCGTCGCTATCCCGGCTGCAACGATCAACCGAGTCCTCATCCGGAGTTCCGCTCGATCCGTGACACGTACTCGTTTCCTACACGTTCAATGTTTCATCGTTTCATCTTCCCACCATAAATGAAATCAAATCGGGAGAACTCACGTTGAGGGTCGCATCGATAAGGGCCGCGCCAGAACTGCTCTGCAAAACGCCTGATTGCTCTTTTGATTTTCCAGGCGAATAAACACCCAGAGGATCCCAGCAACGAGGGCAGTAGCCCTTCCCGAGAAGATTCCTCGTCAGGGAACTAACGAAGAGCTGGGTAAACAATGCGGTCATCATAACCGCCGTCCGAAACGGAGACTTCTGAGTTTGGGTTTTAATATCGTAGTAAGGAAACCGAATGAACGCTGGAATCCCGAGATCCCGTTCGCCACCTTCAATCAAGATACAAACGGTAAAGCTTCCGCGCAATGATCCGTTGTTCAATTGATAAATTGAAATAATAGGCTGACAAAAAAAAACTGATTTATTTCGGAATCTACTTGAATTTCCAGCTGATACATCGATCATACCGGAAATGCGTAGAACTACCGCCACCAAATACCCAGCGAGGCATCCGTACGTGTCGACCAAAGCTGGCCAATGAATGACCGCGAGCAGTTGAGGGAATAAAATTACGTAAACCAAGTCCGAGCACAGATATCTGGAAAAGCAACATTTACAAGATTTATCATTGAAAGACCGGAAGTTTTTCCTCTGGAAGCTTCCAACCGTTCCTTCCCGGTTCGTTTGGGTTTCCAATCATTCTAAAATTCAATATTTCACTCACGACAAATAGTAAACGCTTCCAACGGTGAGAGCTACTCCAGCCGAGAGCAGAGAGACTATGAGAACTGCGATTCTCAAGATCCAGTCCAGTTCTTTTTCCGAGGCCTGTCACCAAGAAAATCCGTTATTGCGTGCCAAATACATTTTCTCAGGTTCATAAAAAATGAAATTATCCAAACTTTGGTAACTTGATTCATTTTTCATAAAATCTAAATTTAATAAAAATAACCTTTGGTCTTATAGCGAGCCTGTAGATGTTTCTGGAGAACATGGAACTGCTGGCCAGAATGCTGGAGTCGGCTGAAGACATAACAGCTGCCGATACCGATCCAAGACCTGGAAAAAGTGTTTCGATCGATGTGACAAGACTAATCGAACAAAGAAGAGATAATTACCGGAAAGGACAAATCGACGGTCATCTTACCCAAAAATCCAACCCACTGAGGCGTCAAATACCGCAAAACAACAGGCAGAATGATACTCTCGTCTTGAGCAAGAATCGTTCTGTTGAATCCGTCGACCATCGACCAATCGGTCGCTTTTCCAACGACACCGATCATCGCCGAAGGCACCGCGATCGCGAGACAACCAAACATCGAGATTATTGATAGCGTTCTGACGTCCGCGCTGTTTTTAATGCTCAGTATCCGTTGGAAGTAGCCCTAAGATCAAAACAGACTTGTATCGTAAACGTAATAATAGAATTAACCGATATTTCAGATCGGAAGTGATATTTGAAGTCCAATGCGAAGAGATAAACGGTTTTTGATTCGTATAACCGTATTGTTGTGTACCTGCCAAGGAATGCCACCAAAAATGAGAAGCAACATTTTGTCCAGCCACATAGCAACTTCGGCGTTCTTGACTTCGCCGAGCCAAGTTTCTGGTCCGGCGATTCGTTTTTCCAAGGAAACGGCTGGATTGGATATCGCGTAAGGCGTGGCGACTGCCAATCCGAAGACGATGCATGCCAATTGCAACGCGTCGGTGCACGCGATGGAGTAGAGGCCTCCGAGGACCGTGTATCTGTCAAGGTTACCGCAAGGTCACGGAAAAATCATCGATCGCCAAACAGAAAAACAAAAAATGATCATTAAATATCTAATTTATGACAATTGTTTGTGTATTTACGATAATCAACGTTTGTTAAAAGTGAAACCAACATGGCGACGAAAATGGCAGAAGCGCAAACGCTGAATGTGGCGTCGAGGCCGGCCACGATGGCGAGTGAATTACCGAGCGACTTTAGGACCGCGCTGCACCAGAAGATGTCACCAAGAAGCGCCGGAAGAAAGAGGAGACCACCGACCCTCGCGCCGTATCGTTGCTGGAACGGATCCAGCATCGTCGTGTATTCCGCTTTCCTCATTGGCTTCGCGAACAGCATTGCCCCTTTGGAGAACGAAATGTTCATCAACTGATCCAAACTTTTCACCATTCGAGCTCAAACCCGGACAAACCCAAACGAAGCCAAAATAAACTCGGAGGAAACCAAAGAAACTCAAAGTCTGCCAATTTTGACGGATCGCTTCGATCAGTTCTGATCGCGATAGTGATAAACGATGCTTTCGACCGAAACGATTAATTGATGGGAACAAGGAATGTTTGGGCTGGAGGTTGACGTACCAAAAAGAAGCGAGAGACTGTAGCCGATGGGAACTTGGCAATAAGCCAAACCACCGATGTACATCGCTTCCGCGGTCCCATTTACGAAACCTCCGCCGACCCATGTCGCTGTAAACAACGAAGTGACCGTTAGTGCTTTCATGATTAAACCGTCAACGAACCATCCGGTGAAACGAAAAGGAATGATTGAAGCGAACCTGACTGTTTCCCCATCAATCATCGCTTCATCAGCTCGACCGTGCTCGTCGGATTTCTAATCAAAAACCTATTTGCTAATTTCATTAATATCTTCTAGCAAACTTCAACTTTTTAACGTACGAGGATTCATCAGGATTCTTCTTTACCGATCGACGATAAATCGATGGAATATCACTTCGAATAATCAAAATGAAACAATGAAGATTCGAAAACTAATTTTTTTAATTCCCGAAACGGAACTTGAAACCGCCATTTTTAATAAGCTAAATTCTTCATTGGGTTCTCCGTAGACCAAACAAACCCAAACAAACGTTGATTCGGTACAAAACCAATTTTTTCGTTGATTATCCAGTCGACGATAAAGAAGAAAAACAAAAGTTATACCGTATTCCGTTAATTAGCAGTGATAATGGATCATCATCATCATCATCATCAAACGCGAGTTTTAGAATCGTAGGATTCCGGAAAAAGCGGTTAGGACTCTGAGCACCACTCATCCACTAGTCTTCATTAAGCTAATGGCCAGTTCAGGGAAAAAGAACCGCAGCCATGTTGCACCCAGAGCTCGGTTGGTTTTCATCCCTTAGCGTGGGGTTGAAAAGCAGTCGATGTCCCGAGTGTGTTGAACGAGAAACAAAGAAAAGCCATTGCTCCTGGCGAGTAGAGATCGCGCCAGGGAAATGCCGAGTATCCTTTTTTTTTTTGTTTCTACCATCAAGAATCGGAGGATTACAGAGAGTGGAGGTAGAAAAAAAAGGGTTAGTGGGGGTGGGTGGGGTGGGGATGGTTGGAGAGAAACGTCATAATGAGTTTGCGCAGACGCGAAGTGTAATAGCCGGAGGCTACTCGTAGAAAACTTTTTTTTTTCGTTGCCGTGTTATTTGCTTAATTAAGGGGGTACGCGTATATTCGCTAATTAAGATGAATTAGACACGAGGTGTCTGGCGAGTCTCGTTGCCCGTTCATTCGTGTACAAAAAGCTTCCCTCGATTTCTATTTTTCGACTTTTCCAAGCCCCGATCCAACGATTCCTCGTTATGGCTTCTTTGACACCCCGGAAGCCACGAAGCGAAGATAATTAGAAGACGAAAAAAAGGTAAGAAGTTTAACTGACCGATCAAGGTGAAAACTCCGAGGACCAGGCCCAAACCCCTATTAGCAAGGATCATGTCATCCTGCCCGTTGATTTTCTTTCTCTTCTTGGTCGTCGCGGCCCATATCCCGACTCCGAACACCGCAGCGTAAAATACGATGACCCCAATGATTCCCGGTACGTACACGACCATAACTCAGCTTCTTCGACGGTTGCTGAAAATTTTTAAACCAATTTCTTGATTTCGTCATTTCGATATCCGATATTGGGTTTGGAGATCGTGTGGTGTCACGGATTTTTTATGGTGTTGTATATTAGGTGTGGTAAAAAGAAATCGGTTATATTCTGGAGTCAACCAATCGCAAAACTGTCGCTAAACTTTGATTCGTACGAAATTTCATCCTAACGCCATCTAGTGTAACCCGATCGGACTTTTACAACGCGAGATACTCAAACTAAAGACATCTATCGGAATAATCATGAATTACTTTTTACTACACCTGGGTTTATTTTATTAAATATTTATTTATTAAAAATATGTTTATTAAATATATTAAAAGTTGATTTATTTATTAAATATATGTTTGTTTATTTATAAATAATATTCTATAAAGGAAATCTCAGTATCGATACAAAAAAAAGTTATTTTCCCGAACCCCCTCCCCTACTCTCCTCAATATTGACGCAAGAACGCGAAGTCCTCTTGCTTGAGGAAATCGTATCGATTGCTTAACGGGTGTGACTCTCTTCTACAAAGGTACGTGAGAAGAGGCTTCCCGATGTGTAACGAAGCCCCTTGGCTCATAAAAAGAAAAAAATATCCGCGCGTTCTCTCGAGCTTGTCTTTGACGTTCTCAAGAATGTTATTGCAATGGTTGGTTGATCGGGGTGCACGGCTCGAGTGTGTGCGCGTCGGTATACAGGGTGGACCATTTAATGCGACCACAGCGGATAACGCCGTTGTTTCTAGAGTGACGAAAAAAATGTCAGGACGAAATTTCATTGATTTGGAAGGCTCGATAGAATGGTGAAAAGTGGATTTTTGTCAAGGTGTCAGTTTTTGCGTTCTCAAGGTCATTACTGGTTTTTCAAAAGGGAGCATATATTTTGTTAATACGACGTTGTAGCTGACGGTCGGACACGTCCAACGACCTAGGCCATTATGACCTTGAAATGACCTTGGAAAAAAAAACTATGACCTTGACATAAATGTTATTTTTTATCGCTGCATCAATGATGTCTTGATCAAACATCTTCGTTACTTTAAAGAAAACGAAGACATTTGAGGGACGCGTTTAACGGGCCACCCTGTATATACCGGGGAGAATGGTTTTTCTCATTTTGGTGTTTCACCGGTTCTTTTTCTTGCCGAGGGGCCGAGCGGTCCAGGTACGGTGCACGAGAAGCGAAATTTCATGGAGGAAAGTGCGCGATAAGTGGCCACCCCGTTTCTTTCCTTCCAGCTGAAATATTGCGGAAGGCTGGTCCGAGCCGGTTGTTTGCTCGAAGAGTAGGTAAAGTCTGGCGCGGTTTTCGACCACCCAACCTATTCGTGACCGAACTGTTTTTTTTTTCTTTCATTCTACACTCGTCCTATCTTTTGTTTTGCCTTTCCAACCTTCCGCTTGCCGCGCGTTCGATTTTTTTCTTCCCTTTTCTCGTTTTCATCCCTTGGCGTTCCCGAAGCGAAAAGGGCCTTCAAGGTACGTCAAAGAGAAACACGACAAACCGCAGGAAATTTAATTAGCCCGGGTTTCGCAAATTAACTGAGACCGCAACGCCCCCACCGCCGCCGGCGGATCCTGAACGCATTTCCGTCCGGAACTCGATCAACGCGCCACCCTTCCGGCCATTTTTGTCCCGATATTCGGTATGTCCGCCGTGGGTCGACTCCTGCTTGACGATTCCATCAACACCGTTAATTTTGCGTACCAAAGTCGATTAACGAATGTTCACGATAGTCGCGAAAAAAAAAACGGCGGTAATCCGGAATACGATATGACCCGGGAATTTGCCGCAGTCGAATGTTAATTAGGTGGAAAGGTAAATATAGGAGTAATCCCAAAGCTCAGCGGATAACCGTCGGTTAATTAATAATTGGATCGATTGACGCAATGAAGTCTCATGGGGGAGCTGTCGACGGTCGTTTCCGGAACTACATCAATTCGACGATTCGACTCGTCCAATATTCGTCAATGGTACTGTACCTAACCTCTCCGTGTCGCGGCCACAGCCGAAACGCGACACGCAAAAAAAGTCCGAAAAACATGAAAAGATGAAAATTATCTCTACTATCTTGAATTTTTAAAGACGATGATTATCTCGAACGGCCTTGATGCGAGGGACGCGGCGATTCTCATCGGCTGATTACCACGCGTGGCTTCTCAGCCGGATAGTTAATAGGGGTAATTGTTGCGCGTTGGCTTCCTGCTTCTCCGACCCATCGCGTAAACCATCGAGTACACGAGGCGCCCGCAGCCCTCTCTTCCGTTCCGTGAGACACATCGATCACGTTCTAGTCGATTATCAATGCTTGGAAGAGTCTCGTGAAGGCTTCGTACATCGTAAACTTCACCTACCGACCTCCATCGAGAATGTAGATCGCGTGGTGTCATTCTATATCGATTGAACTCTCACGAGTTCAATTACGGTCACGATCCGTTACCCCGAGTGTCAAATGCGGTTGTGAAAATTGGAACGATTATCGCGTCAACAGCGATTTTTATTAATACAATAAAAACAATAACAATTAATTTACCGTTTTTATCAGTTATGACTCAACATTATTATTATTATTATTATAAACTATAAACTACTACGTTGAACTACAACAATCAAAACACATGCATATATTTAATATAACAATAACAATAGTAAAGCTCGAAATCAATTTTAAGATGGCCGCCGCTTGGCGTTTTCGGGATTACATAACCCTAAAAAAAGTATTTGGGGTTAGGGTGAATATTCACAGCTGCGCGGATTGTCCTCGGCGACGAGAGTTCGCGAGTTTTTGTACACTCGAAACTTTCCCCTCCCACTTTGTGTACACGACTTCCATAAGATTCCGCGCGCACTTCGAGCAATTGACGTGAAACTTGGGCGAATTCGTTGTAGAGGAGAAAAAAAACATCGAGCGAAATGGGGTTGAGGGAGAGGGAAGAAAAAAAGGGAAGGAAGATGGGTCGTGATAACGCGTGGATTCACCAACCGGAGTGAGAGAGAAAGAAATTTGTGCATTGACGTTGCATCAGAAAAATAGGCAAGGAAAAAAAAGAAGAAAAAAGGTGGAGAGGATGGCGGGGTGTTCGAGGCTCGGGGATTACGAAGGGTGGAAAAAGCATGGTTGTTGGATACACGAGGGGTAAGCGAATTCGATGCGACTCCATCTTCCTGATTCTATGGAAGAAAAAATGAGGGAGGGATGGAGGAGGGAGGGCTAAAAAGTGGAGCTTTCGTCAATTTTGTACGCTAGCCCCATCCCCTGGCCTCGGTCTCGACAATGGCGAGATCTCTTCAATATCAATGCAAAATGAGAGAAGGAGGGAGGGGGTAACAAAAAGTAGAGCTTTCGTCAATTTCGTACCCCACCTATCACGGCCCTACCAACCCTCGGTCTCGACAATGGCAAGATCTCTTTCGATATCAATGCAACCTGTATGCTCGAAGACTGATTTCTCTTTTTTTTTCGCGTTTCCTCGTTTCAACGTATCGCGGTCTCTCGAGGAGGCAAAACCGAGGCTTCCGGAAATCGAGGAAAGTTTCTTTTTTTTTTTTAAAGTGGGAAGTACGTTTTCCTCGTTGGAATCGTTTAGGCGAGTGCCCACGACAATTACGATGATAAAAATACATTCGCGACATTTGTTGGAGGTTATGCACTCGTTTTTTGCTGTTTCAACATCGATCCCTACTTTTTGCACGAACCTCGCGAGCGTCTACGTATAGATTGCTTAATAAGGTCATTTATTTTGACACGTTGGCGTTTTGCATCGTTGAAAAGCAACGGTTAATACGATTTGATTATTTTTCGCCCCGTGAACAAAAAATCTCGGAAAATCGAATCTCTGACTCTGCAAAAATCATTTCTTTTTTCAACGTCGCGAAATGCATTGAAATTAGAGCGCGGTGGACAAAACTTTTTTGTCCATAAAATTGTCCGATCGTGAAAGTTGAATATCGCTTCGGTGGCGCCATCTCTCGTCGCTTCGAAGGACAAAAAAACTAGAAACGCACGGTGGTTCTCCCGGTGCGCTAGAATGCTCAATCACAGTTGGTGGCCGCTCGAAGTTGGTGGCCGATGAATCGACAGTTTGTAATGCGTACTCGGTTGAAAGGAGAGCTTTTTCCCATCCAGCCCGATCTATTTTTCTCGAATACATTGAATACCCCCCCCCGATAGTTCCACGGTTAAATTGACACGCGAACCGCGCGCTAGAGCTTCCGTTCGTACTTTTGTTATACGCTACGTTGGCTGGTTTCTCAATCGAAAATGGGGTAGCGTTGAGCTGGACAAATGGATGATCCCACGTAAAACGTTCACCAGACTTCCCCCTCCCCCTCCTCTTTCCCATGAGCTCCGAACGTTTCGTATCTGGTTGTTCTCGATTGTTCTTTTAAATTCTTTTTCGCTTGTATTTAAAGAAATAACAGTATTCCGTTAAAAAAAGAGGCTTTATAAAGGACTGTTCGTTCGGTGATATTTGTGCCAAAGTGATGCTTGTTTTTTTTTGGTGCTGCTGTGCAGGTAGGAAATGTAAGAGAAAATCGACGAACTATTTTTGTATGTCTCCGCGATAAGGCTCTTCGGCGATAAAATTCAATGAATTAATATTTCAGGTTCAATGAATCCTTCAAGCCTTTCTCTCCTTGATATTCATTAATTTCGATCGATGTAATATTAATAACGAACTCCGGCCATTAAATTCACTTCGTTATGAGTTTGAGGTTAGGTTATTGTCACTATAGAACCGTTAGTCATTTTGTACGCTTTTTTTTTGGGAGAAACAATGGTTCGGTGTAATATTAATTGAGTTTTGAATGTTGATTTTCTCCTGAACGTTTTTTACCACGAAAAATTGAAAGAAAGTTCAATAATTTTTTTTAAATGAAGATTTATTCTCGTAAAAAATCGAAAAAAGATTCTTTTTTTTTCACGACAGCAAAAAACCAATTTTCCAAGAATATTTATAATTTCAATAATAAATATTGTTTTTTTTAACCCTAACCTCTTAAATAAATCGAAATATAATACAAAACGAATCTTCGACGACAAAATAATTCGGATTTCGAGTAACTCGATAAAAACATGAGAAAATTGATGATTTCCTAACCTCAAATATAGCGAAATCGAGAATAATAAAAGAATTCGTTCGAACCGCATGATTGACGATATAAATAAGCGGGTTTTTTTCTTTTTTCGTTTCATAAGACAAAAGATGAATGAGAGTCGAGGGTGTCTCTCGACAAAGCGAGACAACTGGGTGAACGACAATATTGAATAACAATCGGTGTTCTTCGATCGCTTAACCTCCTTTCGTCGAGGATGTTACGTGTCGCTAGAGACTTCGATCTGCATCTGAAAACTGGTAGGAAGTGATATATACCGAGTGTTATCAGGTAATTCTCGACATCGAGTTCTCATCTTGGACGCTTCCGGTAAACTTCGATTATTAACTCCCAGGGTATTCAAGCATCCGCGAAATCGGCCTAAATCAATTACGAGACAAGAATTTCTGCTCTGAATCGTCAGAGGGTTCCGGGCTTGTGAATAACGGTTGGAAAGAACGTTAAAGAAGAAAAAAGAAATATAACTCGTGGAGAAACCCAACGAAAGAAAAAAACGCAAAGAAAAATAATAGATAATGAACAAATTACTTATATCAATTATAAATAATTCATAAATCAATCAATAATATAATAAAAATAATAAATAAAGAATTAATATTAAAAAAATTAACGATCAAAGGAATTGATAATTAAGGAATCATGAAAGAGCAGCGTGTCGCTCACCTGGGAGTCCGCGGGCCGTCCGGACTCTCAAAAGTCGAGAGAAGTCGTGGTAGCGCGTTTCACCTCTTCATCTTGAGACACGTTAGGCCGAATCGTATTTCCCACCAGCTAACGATAGTATCGAACAGTTGCGCGTTATAATCGCGACCTACCGAAATACCGAAAATTCTTTACCGAGATGAAATAAAAATTGAAAAAACAAAAAAAACGAAAACAAATTTAAAAAAAAATAGTTGAAAAGCAATTTTTATTTCCGGTGGCAAATGGGGAAAACGGAAAATTCCGAGGAAATATGCCGAGTGGATATACGATTTAGGAAAATTGCGAAACACACAGGAAACGTCAGGTTTCAGATCGGGGGTACGATTCGGTACTGAGCGCCGTGCGGGTGTACGCCGACGGTTATTCTGGCATCCAGCATCCATAAGGGAAGCGGGGAAGAACCGAAGCTCGACTGGCCGGGGCGGGAGAGGGGGGGGGGGGGGGTTGGATCGAGGGTTCGGCTGGCGGTTCTGCGATGCTCTGGACCAGGAACAGGGGTGGTTGGCTGGTCACATCCACGTGCAGAGTATTGATCTGTCCGCGCAAACTCAACTCTCATCCCTCTTCCCCCCCCTCTCTCTCTCTTTCTCTCGTTATCTTTTCATCCCCTCTTTTATTTTTACTTTGAGTTGTGCTGAGTTTTGGGTTATCGTAATGTTTTTTTTTAATTGTATTTTTAGGTTATGTTTGTTTTTTGGTTATTTTACTTCGTTTATTATATTATTTATGTACGTTTTATTCGTTTTTTATTTGTTTTTACTTTGAGTTGTGCCGAGTTTTGGGTTATCGTGTTCTTTTTTTATTGGAATTTTAGGTTATGTTTGTTTTTTGGTTATTTTACTTCGTTTATTTTGTAATTTATATTTTATTTGGTTTTATTTTCTAAATATTATTTTGGTAATTGTGTCGTAACAATTATTTTTCTACTTATTTTTTCTTCTTTAGTTTATATTTACGACGCTCTTCGAAACTTCCTCCGAACGAAACTTGGCGAGAGTCTCCCAAGCTTTTCGCTTCAACGAAATCTTCGTCTTTTTCTATTTTTTTTTTTTTCTTCTTCTTTCGATTCCTTCTTCTCTTCGAGGATACCAGCGTGACAAATGGCCGGATCTTCCGCAGCGAATCTTTGGCTAATTCTCAACGCACGGATACGGTACTTTGACGGATCCCGACGAGCGGGAAATCTCGCCTGACGCTACGCGCTCCCAACGGAGAAAAATTGTACTTCGTCCAAACTCGTCGCCGATCCTAATTCGCTTGGAGAAACTCGGGGATCAGCTGAATCGTGTTTTCTTCAGTGCTGGAAGTTGGACACGAATTTTCGAGTTATTTGGATATTTATTCGTTGATCCATGTTTTAGAAAGGTTGGAAAATACTACGGGAAGTTTCGAATTGTCAAATAATTTTATTCGAATATCAAGAATTTTTTATATTTTCCAAAGATTGGTAGGTATCTTTAAAAATTTGTTTGGGTTTTCCAAACGTTGAAAAAATCTTCAAATATTTTCGAAACAAGTAAAAACAAAAAAGAACGCGCGACTCGAACCTAACCTCTCAAAGGATTCAAAGGTATCGTCTTTTCTAGCGATTCAAAAATTGCGTCCTCCGAGAGCCACACGGAAACCCGAGAATCGAGAGTGTACAAACGGGAAGCTTTACAAAACATTGGCCATTATATTACGGTTGGTCTGGGCGTTGTTTCGGATAATCGAGGAAGGTGTACATCGTGAGCGAGCACTTACGCGGGGTATCCTATTACGACTCACCCTTTAGTCGCCTGGGGGCTCGCGATCTCGAGTGAACACGAGCAATCGCCCCTTTTCCCTCGCAGTGATAAACAACACGGTCTCTTCGCACCCCTTTTCCAGATTCCCTTATCCCTTCGGATGACACGCGTTGGAACTTGCCGCGGGGCAAGAATATTCATCAGTGAAGAATTTTACGCGATACATTACATTCTACAATGTCCGTGATCAACCTAACCTCAAAGTTTCCATTCTCGCTCGAACCCCGAAATAATTATTATATTTAGACGTTCAGTGTCATACGGTAGGTCCGAGTCGATGTATTTTGATCTCCTCAACACGAATCCACTATTTAATTCGGCTTAAACTCTCTATTTCTAGGGAAAAATATCGAAAAAATATTCTAGAAAGGTTTTTCCTATTTTCCCAGTCTAGTTTTCCACTTTCGGCAAAAACTCGGGCATATTCGTAATCAGCGGAAAATTTCCGATCGAATAGACCCTTTTAAGAGGTTAAAATCGGAAAAAAAAATTTTTCGACCTCCCCGGGCCACTTTCCCAGAATCTTGAAAATCACGAAATTTCAAAAGGTCGTAGCGTGGGTTCCTTATATGCGATGGAGATACATTTGGAGGGTTTGGAAAAGGTTTTTGCCTAACTTAAATAATGGCGTTGGATTCGTATCGATATCTCATTTAGTTTTCCCGGAATCTCCGCTTGAAAAATCGCTAAAAAAAACGCAAAGGGGTATGTATGGAAAAATTTGCAAAAATCGATGGTCCAACTTTAAAATTCTGCCAAAAATCGAAAA